>OX246741.1:21064931-21182431 GCA_945910005.1 Isoperla grammatica | reverse complement strand
TACAGCTTACTCACTATCGCCTGATTAGGGTACAGGGTGTTCCAAAAGGAAGATGCGTACTGTTCAGGTGCAGGCCTTATATTACTTACAGTTTATAATTAAGGTACCGTAATAAATACATACATACAATTCATTCATATCACCTGATAATGGTATAGGGTGTCCTAAAAGACAAGCTCCGTAGTAATCAGGTATCGGTCTTATATTACTATAAGGTTTAAATAAAGATTTCGTAATTAATACGTACATACACTTAATTCACATCACCAAATAATGGTATAGGGTGTTCCAAAAGACAAGATACGTAGTATTCAGGTACCAGCCTAATATTACCATAAGGTTTAAATTGAGATATCGTAATTAATACGTACATACACTTAGTTCACATCACCTAATAAGGGTGTCCCAAAAGACAAGATACGTAGTAAACAAGTGCCGGCCTAATATTACTATAAGGTTTAAATTTAAGATATCGTTATTAATACGTGCATACACTTAATTCACATCACCTAAAAATGGTACAGGGTGTTCCAAACGAACAAATACGTAGTAATCAAGTGCCAGCCTAATATTACTATAAGGTTTAAATTAAGATATCGTAATTAATACGTACATACACGTAAGTCACATCACCTAATAATGGTATAGGGTGTTCCAAAAGATTAGATACGTAGTAATCAGTGCCAGCCTAATATTACTATAAGGTTTAAATTAAGATATCGTTGTTATCACGTACATACACGTAAGTCACATCACCTAATAATGGTATAGAGTGTTCCAAAAGACAAGATACGTAGTAATCAAGTGCCAGCCTAATATTACTATAAGGTTTAAATTAAGATATCGTAATTAATACGTACATACACGTAAGTCACATCACCTAATAATGGTATAGGGTGTTCCCAAAGACAAGATACGTAGTAATCAGTGCCAGCCTAATATTACTTTAAGGTTTAAATTAAGATATCGTTGTTATCACGTACATACACGTAAGTCACATCACCTAATAATGGTATAATGTGTTCCAAAAGACAAGATACGTAGTAATCAAGTGCCAGCCTAATATTACTATAAGGTTTAAATTAAGATATCGTAATTAATACGTACATACACGTAAGTCACATCACCTAATAATGGTAAAGGGTGTTCCAAAAGACAAGATACGTAGTAATCAAGTGCCAGCCTAATATAACTATAAGGTTTAAATTAAGATATCGTAATTAATACGTACATAACCGTAAGTCACATCACCTAATAATGGTATAGGGTGTTCCAAAAGACAAGATACGTAGTATTCAGGTACCGGCCTAATATTACTATAAGGTTTAAATTAAGATATCGTAATTAATACGTACATACACGTAAGTCACATCACCTAATAATGGTATAGGGTGTTCCAAAAGATTAGATACGTAGTAATCAGTGCCAGCCTAATATAACTATAAGGTTTAAATTAAGATATCGTTGTTATCACGTACATACACGTAAGTCACATCCCCTAATAATGGTATAGAGTGTTCCAAAAGACAAGATACGTAGTAATCAAGTGCCAGCCTAATATTACTATAAGGTTTAAATTAAGATATCGTAATTAATACGTACATACACGTAAGTCACATCACCTTATAATGGTATAGGGTGTTCCAAAAGAAAAGATACGTAGTATTCAGGTACCGGCCTAATATTACTATAAGGTTGGAATTAAGATATCGTTATTAGTAAGTACAAACACTTAGTTCACATCACCTAATAATGGTATAATGTGTTCCAAAAGACAAGATACGTAGTATTCAGGTACCTGCCTAATACCACCCTGTACCTTGTCAGGTGACAATGAGTTTAATGCATGTTTTTATTAACAAACTTCTTTAATATCAACACTGTAGTGTTATGGGGCTAGAACCCTATTACTATTTGGCCTTTTGACCACCCTGTACTGTTCTCAGGTGATAATGAGTTAAATGTTTGTTTTTGTAAACAAACTTCTTTAATATCAACAGTGTAGTGTAATGGGGCTAGCACCCTATTACTATTTGGCCTTTTGAACCACCCTGTACCTTATCTGGTGATAATAAGTTAAATGATTGTCCTTATTAGCACACTTCTTTAATATCAACACTGTAGTATTATGGGGCTAGCACCCTATTACTTTTTAGCCTTTTGAACCACCCTGTACCTTATCTGGTGATAATGAGTTAAATGATTGTCCTTATTAACACACTTCTTGAATATCAACACTGTAGTATTATGGGGCTGGCACCCTATTACTATTTGGCCTTTTGAACCACCCTGTACCTTATCTGGTGATAATGAGTTAAATGATTGTCCTTATTAACACACTTCTTTAATATCAACACTGTAGTATTATGGGGCTGGCACCCTATTACTATTTGGCCTTTTGAACCACCCAGTACTGTTATCAGGTGTTAATGAGTTAAATGTTTGTTTTTGTAAACAAACTTCTTTAATATAAACAGTGTAGTGTAATGGGGCTAGCACCCTATTACTATTTGGCCTTTTGAACCACCCTGTACCTTGTCTGGTGATAATAAGTTAAATGATTGTCCTTATTAACACACTTCTTTAATATCAACACTGTAGTGTTATGGGGCTAGCACCTTATTACTTTTTGGCCTTTTGAACCACCCTGTACCGTTATCTGGTGATTATAAGTTAAATGTTTGTTTTTGCAAACAAACTTCTTTAATATGAACAGTGTAGTGTAATGGGGCTAGCACCCTATTATTATTTAGCCTTTTGTACCACCCTATACCTTGTCTGGTGATAATAAGTTAAATGATTGTTCTTATTAACATACTTCTTTAATATCAACACTTAGTATTATGGGGCTAGCACCCTATAACTATTTAGCCTTTTGAACCACCCTGTACCTTATCAGATGATAATGAGTTAAATGATTGTTCTTATTAACACACTTCTTTAATATCAACACTGTTGTGTTATGGGGCTAGCACCTTATTACTTTTTGGCCTTTTGAACCACCCTGTACCGTTATCAGGTGATTATAAGTTAAATGTTTGTTTTTGCAAACAAACTTCTTTAATATCAACAGTGTAGTATTATGGGGCTAGCATCCTATTACTATTTGGCCTTTTGAACCACCCTGTACCTTATCTGGTGATAATGAGTTAAATGATTGTTCTTATTAACAAACTTCTTTAATATCAACACTGTAGTATTATTGGGCTAGCACCCTAGAATTATTTAGCCTTTTGTACCACCCTATACCTTGTCTGGTGATAATAAGTTAAATGATTGTTCTTATTAACATACTTCTTTAATATCAACACTGTAGTATTATGGGGCTAGCACCCTATTACTATTTGGCCTTTTGTACCACCCTGTACCTTGTCTGGTGATAATAAGTTAAATGATTGTTCTTATTAACAAACTTCTTTAATATCAACACTGTAGTATTATGGGGCTAGCACCCTATTACTATTTAGCCTTTTGTACCACTCTGTACCTTGTCAGGTGATAATGAGTTAAATGTATGCTTTTATGAACATTCTTCTTTAATGTCAATACTGTAGTATTACGGGGTTAGCTCCCTATTCCTATTTTCCTTTTAAACCTTCGTGTACCTTATCAGGTGATATTGAGGTAAATTATTGTTTTTATCAATATACTCCTTTAATATCAGCATTGAAGTATTATGGGGCTAGCTTCCTATTACTTTTTGGCCTTTTTAACCACCCTGTACCATTATCAGGTGATAATAAATTGGATACTTGTTTTTATTAACATACTGTTTAATGTTAATACTATAGTATTATGGGGCTAGCACCCTATTACTATTTTGTTACCTTGCATTTTGGACGACCCTATACTATTACTAAGTGTAGTAATAATATTTCTTCGTTGATCTGTACAATGTTAAAATATAGGTAAAATTATTCCGGTGCTGGTAATATGGTTACAGCAGTTGACTGGAACCGGTTTACTCTTTAGTAAACGTTTGCTGGTCCTGTATTACTAAAGGGTAAAGCTGAGCCTTGGTAAAGATATTCCATGACACCGGACGTATCGATTGACACGCCGTCCCGAAGCACGAAGAGTGACCGGTAAGTAGTACAATCCAGGTATGACGACACACTGGACTGCCGTGACTCGAACTGAAGCATCTATTGGACCGTGACCAGAACTTACTGCCGTACTTAGGCAGTACGAAGATTATTTTTTTCGATGGAATATTTTTTAAATTTAAAATAGGTAAAGTATAAACTCTTTTCGACGAAATAGTTAGCTAGCACCGACCGGGCCTCGAACCCAGGTATCTCATTCGTCGGGAGAGTGCATTGCATTGTCTTGTCTATAGCAACTTTATATACGCTAATAATTATAAGTAGGATTTAGATCAGTTTCTGCCACCCTCCTAGAAAAAACAATTTGTCATTTATTATTAAAAGAAAACCTTCATTGGAATTTACACTTGTGAATTAGTAGTGTTATATGTGTGTTTATAAGTTATACTTATTTCTTTATTAATATTTTAATAATCGTGATGCAAGAAGTACTAGAAATTAATTTCAATTGTAGTGTGTTTGTTTGTATAAAGCCACTCAAATGACAGCTCCCCAGGTGCATTCAAGCATGCTCAAGCACAATTAATTAATATTACATGTCTGTAAATCGTAACATGTTCATTTATTATATTTTTCGAAACTACTTAGATAATGTTACTAGATCCGTGGGCAGTGGAACGGTGTAAGCTTAGCCGGATGCGGTGGAGAGAGTGGGGGGGGGGGGGGGGGGGCAGTAATTAAAACTCTATAAGGGGAATATGATACCTCTGTACCCATTTTGTTATACGTTGTTGTGAGGAGATATCACGCTAAATAACTGTCGTTAAATTCACAAAATAAACTGGAACTAAAGCCTATTATTTTTGCTGTGAATTAAAAATGCCGTATTATTTCATATATCATACTTGAGTATGATGTTTATTTTGCCTCCTCACTAATGATAATCATTAAAATTGTTGCGGTGATATATTTCAAAATACCGCGTACAGACAACGACACGAAGATAAATTCCGAGTGTGGGATTCGAACCCACGCTCTTCGGGTTCCATCCATGGACCGCATCTCAAGCGGGAGTCTACATTCATCATATTGGATATAAGGAACCAAACACTCATATTGTGTTAATATCTCTTTACTTTGGGCAAGGCTCAAGTAATTTACTTATGCATTTATAGCAGTCTTGGCTCGTGGTGGAATATACACAGGTTGACTCTGCTAATCGTAAGAGACGACAAAAAAAGTACCTGTCCCTTTCCCTCACCATTTTCCTCCCTCTTGGCCCTACCCTTGCTGGACTCCCCTTATGACGACCCCCGTCCCGTGAAATATAATGGATCTGATTCGGAAGACGTCATAATATGACCTAAAATGTCGAGTACGACGTTAAACACCAAATGATCATAATCAATTAAAAACACAATTTATATAAACTGTTATTAAAAAACTTTAAAACTTTACTTAAAAAAAAAAGTTCTTCGCTCCCATGAAATTATCTCTGCAGTATTATTTAGCATCAACCTAATGTGGATACTGCACCGATCACCGAGGTATTGCACCAGTACATTGTTCTATGGCATAATAATACTAAACAATAAACCTTTCGTCGTATTCTGTGTACGTTAGCTCTTGCAGAAAATGTTTTTTTTTTTCATGAAAACAAAATCTCCCCTCAGGCTCGTTACTCTGCAGTTACCTCTGGTCTATAATATAGAGGAAGTAGAGTTGCCTTGTTCGTCGAGCAGGCAGACCTTTTAGAACGTTACAATGAAGCAAGGTGAAGGTGCTTTGATAAAATATTTAATGCCACTTTCAGCAATCGAATACGGTTCTCTTATAATTTATTTATACAGACTTTTTTCAGAACTTACTAAGTACACAATGAACCAGATTTATAATCTTTACTCACAGAATGAAGCTATCGTAATAACAGGTAGTAAATTAGAATAGCTTGTTCCAATAAAAGGAAGGGAGGGTTAGAGACACGCGAGCTAAATAATATAGAGGGAGATATTAAGAAATTACTGAAGTGAAGATGCCATCAAAATTACCTCTCGATTGCAATAGTAGCAGTGTTGCGTCATTGTTTTTAGAGATGCATATTTTTATTTTATGTATTTGCATCGGGAAGAAAGGTACCATCACAAGATAACCTAAGCTGCTTAGTAAAGAAATTTGAATTTTGTTTGTACTCTTTATAGTTTCTTGTCCAATCGTGTACATTATGATATGTAAGGGTTCGAAAGTAGTATACGCAAATAACGTAGTTTTCAGCGTGTTTTAACAATAAACTATTTTGAAAATGTACACGCCCCCCCTCCCCCGTCCCCTCCACACTCACCTCCCATGACCACCATGGATTAAAAGGAGCCCAGGCGAAAATACGTGAGGGGCGGGGGGGAGCACATAGCAAGTTATCCCACTGATGAAAACTTCACAAGGTTTAGCTTCAGCCACTTTCTTATTCGAGGAAACACTAGTAGCGTAGCGATATGATACACAATATTTTGCGAATATAAAAAACAACCATATAAGAACTGAAAGGGCGACAAAAATCCATCTACCTGACATCTCGGGAAAGAACACATAGCGAAATATATATTTTTGCCACTTTCAACAGTTTGTATTTTTAGTTTGGCGTTGCTCTTTTCGCTTTTCCATTCTCAGTAGACCGGTTAGTCCTCTCCCCCCCCCCCCCCCCCCCACCCCCCAAGGAAAACAACCCATTTTCCGCGCGAAAGCGCCACACTGTTAAAATAATCCCCTGATAGCATTATAGACAAAGACAACTAGATAGCTTATGTTTTGAAACCTCTCCCTCTTTGCCTCGTAATTTGTAGAGGAGAATTACTGAAGAGGTTTGCTCCAATGAGAAGGGATGAGGTAGGCCGGCTCACGTGCCCTGCATATCGGCGGCCGCTGGCCAATACCTACCCCGCAGGTCCCCAGGGTCAAAGCTCGGGGTGAGGAAGACATGCCCAGTCCGCAGCAACAACACATAACACATTGTGTGACTTTCTTTTCACGCTTCTATTTATTTTCTTATGTATGCATTTTCTTGCCTTGAAATTTATAAAGGAATTTTTTTGCCTTAATTTTTTTTTATTCTTACTTTCCTTTCAATAGGTAATGCACTAAAATTGTGTTTGCTATTTTACGTTTCTTCCATTATTAAATGTATAGTTCTACTTCTATGCATTATCCTGTAAATCAGTTTTATGCCTGTATAAGATAGATGTATTAATTAAAGAAAGAAAGAAATAAAAAACGATATATCGTAATACAAAATACAATTATTGATTTTTATTTCGTTATTAGAAGAGTGGTACGAATATGATTTTGATACACTTTAGAATTAAAAACGCTGCGCTTAAAGGAGTTCAATATCGATTGGGCAAAAGATTCAAGAATATGTGTTTTTCTTTTGTTAGAAATGTTAGAGAAAGTCTGGCTGGGTCTCATGGCTCAGACAAAGCAGTCTTTACTATTCAGTTCTTTCATCCACATATAATGTCTACGTTGTATAATAAAATATTATGTTCATCTCATATCTCATTCTCAATTGTTTATTTCAAATGCTTGAACTTTTCAATTAATCATCATTATTTCTCTTTCTAATGTAAGTAGTAGGCACAATAATAACAATTTAAAATTGTAAGGTTGTCTATATTATCGCTAAAGTTATTACCATAATATGTTGTGTCACTGTTTTCTTGTAATAAAATGTGTTGATATTTTCTTGTAAAACGTATATTCCATGATGCTTGCTGACGTTTGCTGTTCTGTTGTTGGAGTGAAGACAGTTGGGGACAACCATGGCTTGAGCGGGAGTCGACCCACGACCCCTGGTTTAACACAGCTCGGCTGAGCCACCGTGGACGGTGTGCGTATACAAACAAAGCGCCCACCACAATCGCAATGTAATACATTACTTAGTGTCAGATCATAAATAATCATTTTATAATTCAATTTTAATCTGCAATTAATTCGAAATGTAATGGGTTTGTTGATTTAGTTAGTGGAATGATTTTCCTTTCAGTCTCGATTCACTCCCATCAAAACCTTGATTATATATAGTGGCGTCGGGCTTTAACCTATAAAGATTTTAATGAATACGTCTGACACTTTCATTAATGGATCAAAAGCAGAAGGTAATTAATGACACTATCTTTCGGGCTCTATATTGAAAAGTGAGTTGGTGGCTGCGCCCGGTCCGGGCGAATAAAGTGCACTTGTCGTAATTGAACGCAATGGGGTTTTCATTACGCCCACTACGAACCAGAGATGAGTGTAATTATTGCCCAATGGCGCTGATCCACTTACAAGTAGCCAGGCCGATTGAAGGCAGAGCGGCTTTTACATTTAGTTGCGTTACGTGGATAGATTATGCATTACTTTACAAATTGCACGGGAAAAAGTATTCAGAACAATGATTTAAGACCATAAATAGACGTATAACGTAAATACATTGGGGAATACTTTCATGGAATCAGATAAAAAAATGGTATTACAAAAGAAACGTAAACAATTGTGCATATGTTCAGTTTCCATCGAAAAATTGTATTCTATACGAACATTTTTGGTCGTACCAATGCAACGAATGTGTAGAGAAGTTTGGAGGCTTTCTGTGGTGATGGAAATTACAAATTAAAAGAACAAATATATTTCAAAAAAATGTTGTTTTATTAGTCATATATTTACAACACTGACAGCACCGCTCAAAATCATTTCAATGCATGTTTATACATATTATTATAATTATTTATATAAAAGCGAGGAAGTCAAAACAATTACTGACTAGTTTTCGTTTTTGAAACAAACATTTCCAGTGAAACGAATCCACATTGAAACAGGATCCATTTAACAGTCTTGACACCTGGCAATACTGTAAACATAGGTATATCACTTAAGTATGAAACAATGTCAAATCCCCATCTATATCGTATTAGTAGGACGGGATCATTAGACATCCAAGAAGATTCTTACAGAAATAGTTTTTATGTAGTTTACTTACATTTACTGTACGGTTATTAAACTGCAGGCTATACAAGTTAAGATTCTGCATAGGCTTTTGAGACGTCGAAATTCACTTTCCACATTCGCTCAGATGAAAAAATATTAAATATTTACACGAAATTATATACAAAAGAACCTCAACGTTGCCCTTTATGTTTTAAGTAATCACTTTTCAATTCGGAACTCCTCTCGTCACGGAAGACATAACCCTCGCCTGTTTTCATGTTAACATGTGTCTACTCTCTTCCCTGACATGGTCATCCACTCATCGTCGCACTGTTTATATCACATTGAATCAGTATTCATGTTTTCTCACGTTAAAACATATTTAAATGAGGCCACAGGGAACAATAACATCGAAATATATTAATGACGTCACTATGGTTTATTGAATGTTATAGCTAATCGAGTCACAAGCAGAAACTAGTCGGTGTTTTCTTGCCACATTTCAACAACTCTTGTTTTAAACATATATAATTGTGTTGAGGGTACACTGGGAGTTGATGCTCTGCGGCTATGGTAGCAGCGCAGGCAGACACAATGAACGGCTGCGGATAATTGTAGAAGGGAATGAATCAATGATATATATTTTGTCTTTTGAATAATTGAACACTGGGGTCGGGAATGCACTAGCGAAATGGGTTGGACTGGAACTTCTTTAATTCATGATGGAAAATTGCTGCGAATGAGGCTGGCAACGGTTGACTGGGCATTTCCTAAGGCTGCTTATTACTCTCATCCATCAGTTGTTGTTGTTGTTGTTCGGTGACTGTCGGCTCGGCTCGGCAATCTTCGGTCCTCGATGACTCGTACCTCGCCCGGCCGGACAACCTGAGGCAAAAGAAACACGCAATTAATAAACTAATAATAGACTTGGTTTAGATTCATTTGAATAATATTCTACAAAGGTCATAACTATTTTCAAACTACAACTGGTATTTAATGGACTTGTAAAAATCCAACATGAATGCATGATTGTGTATGTGAGGCGTATAGTTGTGGTCAGTGGTGTGAGTAGGACGGGAATGTGGGCGAACGCCCCCCCAGAGAACAATTCTACACATGAGGTTTCCCTCCACGGGATCATCAAACAATATATTATATGGAGGCACAACTTTATGGGGCCGAGTGCGTTTCGTGTGGTCGACTGCGTCAAAAACGCTCAACCGACGCGCTCAAGTATTTATCTCGTGTGTTTTAGCTGGAACACTGGAATAGTGGGGCTGGAATAGAGAGAACAATCGGGGCTCTTTAAAAATGGTTGTTTGTTACAATTTAGTGGGTAATTAAGAGGGATCCCATAAGGGTACGTTAGAGCAAATCCGGGGCGAAAATACGAGCGAAAATGCTACGATTTGAAAACGTTCCAAAAACACATTTTATATGCACTATTCGTTGATATTGGCTAGTTTGAAAATCAATTCCTACATTGAACTTTTTTGTTGAAACCAATCACTTTTTTAAACGTCCATTAGAACTTAAATCTATCGGCTTAACCCACGCTGCCAATCACTACAGTTTTATGGGTACGAACGACCAACATAACCACATTTTGTTTGCATTTATGTTAAACAGGTACACGAGAATATTAACGATTTGCATATAAGCTTCGAGGTTTTTAAACGGGAATCACCTCCGGAACACGTCTATTTATCCATAATAAAGCATAATGATGCCCTTCTTAAACCATATCGATACACACACGTAACGCATTTTTATAGTTCATTTTCTCCAATAGCTTGGGCTTCGGCTGCTCAAAACACCCACAAGTACCAATTTTCAATTTTGAACATCATTGTATAACTTTATTAAAACTATATCATATGCAAACATGTAATAGATTGATCATACCAACTAATTAAAAAAACGTGGTTTATGCTTTTAAAATATAGCGTGCAGCGACTAAAAACTAGTCCATCTAATAACATCTCGATTAGCCTGCGCTCAACAACCACGCGAAACTTAGTGACCTCAGGGCACGACGTCCATAGTCACAACATACAATTATACCTTTTTTAAATAGCCAATTAATTTTAATTGAAAGCCCAAGGGATGCGCCTAGTGGCCGAGAGAGGAACTTCAGGCGTCGCTGGGCGTTGGCTGAGGCAGAGCGGTGTAAGTGTGGTGTAAGACTTGCGTGGAGCGCGCTGTACATGGTCCGATCTGCTACACACTATACGACAGGTTAACACGTTCGAAGCAGAAATATACAATGTATTATTATTTAAATTTTAATGTGGAAAAATGTTGTGGAAGGATAAAATAAATATCTTGAAACTTAGAATAAAGTGGAATCGAACTCGTTGAATTAACGTTTATTTATTTGTATTATTAATATCTTGAAAACGGTTCAAGATATTGAAAAAGGGTGAAGGGTTTTGTAGCAGTTAAACAGTAAATTTCAATACTTTCAAATTTTGTAATTGTTATTATTTTTAGTTATGTAATTAGAATGAATTGCAATTGCAACATACAGAAGTTATAAAAATTCATTGTAAGCTGATTCAAACCCAAATTCCTCCCATGAATTACTTCTCTTTTATATCTTGAAGAGCCCTCAAGATATCGATAATTTTATGTGGTTGTATATACCTACATTGTATTAATGTCAAGCGTAGATCCACCTACTTACTCCATAATATTAATGTTTTGAAGCAAGTTATAGACGCGAATGCAATGGAAACAAATGAAAAACAACGACGCTTCCAAAGTGGTCGACATTCTCCACACTGAATTTTATTTTCCCTCGTTGGCGCAACTTTCGGGCATCTCAAAGCAAAGTGGTGTACACGCCTCTCTGACCGAACTAAACAAGTTCACGGACATCAGCAATTGAACAACACGCCAAGCGTGAAATTGATCAACTGTTCATATGAGGCAAGCTAATAACCTCAGCTGGTCTTCCTCAATGGGGAACTTGACATATTTGCAACGCCAATGTCATGGCTTTCCTCTCATCTATCCGTCCAGTGTCCGTCGTAACCTTGGTTAGACCGATGCCTCTTTACCTTGATCGTCCTTAGAGTCAAATAAATAAACAAATAAAATAAAACCAACAATAACAATTATTGACTCTTCATTGCCGAAGGTAAGTTTGCGTTTTCAGACCAATTTGCATCAACCCAATGATTACGCGTTTTTATACGACTCTACCTGAAGGCGAATAATTAACCGAATGCTGAGTAATCTCAAAGACTCTCCCAGTTAACTACTACACAGATAAAATCGACAGGATAATTTTTGACATATCTAGTTGAGCTTTGAATTTTTTGATGTTTGCTCGACGAAGACGCGGCTAAAAAAGCCGTCGAGCAAGTCTTTGAGGTATGTGGTTTATATACGTTTAAAGGAAATCTTCAATTAAGGAGATTATCTCCGATGATGGATGCACAGTGGACCACTCTTTAATCAATGGTACGACCATATGGTCGCTCACACGAGCTGACTACCGAAACACAAAGCAATTTAAATATTTAACACTTTGCCTGGTAGAGCGCTAAAAAGTGTTCCAGAGAGCGTTATAAGCAGCACTTCAAAGAACCACTTAGGCGTGGACCTAACCAGGCAGAAAATGCACAACAATAAAACATTAGAGGCCATTTCGGACTTTTTTTTCTAGGGACGCCGTTTACACAGTAAAAACGTGTCCGGATCATCCAACCAGAACTTGCTTCATGCCAGTTTCGAATTCGTCAAATCGGAAACCAGAACGGACAATTGCGATTGAGTGAGATCTCAAAGAGACGGACAGACTGACTGACTGACTGAATGCACTGAACACAAAGAGGAAATTAGCCGATACGAGATTCCCACAGGCAAATCTGGTGACGTCATCCACGTGAAGTGATCTGGAGCTTCGTGTAAGTATCCGTTCGCTCTTTGTACCTCCTGACTGCAACGTGATTATAACTTAGTTCACTTTTTTGTACAGATGTCTTCAAAGAAACACAAGTTCTAGTTGCTGCACTACAAAAACGAGGACAAGTAACTATATCGACATCTAACTAACGACAAATGAAGTCTTTTGGAACTTGCATCAATGGAGCACCGTTCAATGTGTGCACAATGCATTAGCAGCGTATTTTCTTAGCCATTAGGAAAATGATCGACGAAGACAATGAAAGGACGACGAAAACACATCTTTTAATTAACATGTCAAAAAATCGATATTAAAAGAAAAAGTCATCAAAGCACTTGTTTGTCGCCCCTAGAAAACCAGCACAAAGAGGACCGAGCACCGTTCCAATGACACAACAACGCGGCAACGTTGCATTTTATACCCGATAGAGATGCGGAGCAGTTGATAAAATTATAGCTTTCCTGTCCATGCGGCCTGGCCGGCCGGCATTATGTCTTCGCCTGTCTCCGGCCGGGAGTAATTGCTGCGTGGCACAGCCTCTGGCCAGAAGCGGGTAAGTATAGGTGTGCAGTGGGAGGCGCAACGCTAAGGTAGTCGAGGCGAAATACCGACGAAATATCGTGTAATAGAATTGGATTGAATCGGTAAAAAATAAAGGACAGTTGATGAATAAAATTAGTCTCTAGGAATGTTGGGTAGCATGAGACGCACAGATTTCACGCTATCAATTCGGGAGGGGTTCGTTCGGAGAAGAAGACATAAACGTGCACATATTAGAGTAGAATACGTCCAAAATAGAGGTAGACAAAACGGAGTACACATCGGATGAACCAAAAATGGACAATATTATGGCAAACACAAAAATTTGTTTGGTAACATATTTATTAACCAAATAATCAATTGGTTTAGGATCATTTGGCCACTGTTTTGCTTTTTCACATAGAATGGTGTGTTGATTCTGTAACGACGGCTAACGCAAACATAGAAACATTCCGTAGGTTCCGTCGTGTAAGATCTCAGTTCATACACTTTCAAGCGGAACTGAACGCAAGTATTCCCGTAAGGATGGTCCACACAGATTTTTTAAGCATAAGATTTAAGGTTTAACGCGTAGTCGTAAAGTTGGATCATAGGAAACACGTACTGGCGTTCACACAAGTTTTAGTTTTAAGACGTTGTTTTTAGTTTTAAGACGTTGTTTTCATTGTTGAAACCTTATGCATTATGTCTTAAAAATCTGTGTGGACCAGCCCTAAACAGCATTTCTTTTGCCAGCGTGGCATCGTTTTCGTAAAGTTCTCGCAGAAGATGAGCCAACTTTCAAAGGCTGTGAATATTTCGAGGTACGTTTAACGTTGTGCACGATAAATAAAACAACTACCTTCATAATTTATCGACAGTAAAAAGTAAAAACACACTTTTTTGCAACATACACGACGCGACGATACAAACCACCCCGTCTTATCTCAAGGTTTCAACCCTGCGAGAGACAACCCTTCTAAACTACACGGCAGATAAAGTACTCGAGAAGGCGGTGTCAAAGCGGATTACCCGACGAGACTTTTAAACACTCTCGACGTCTCGCGTAATACGAGACTACGGACAACGGACCTAACGCATTCCACGAGATCTCGTGACAAATAGGGTAGCTCATCTGGGTACGCCTAAAATGCCCACCGTACTCAGATAGTTGACAGAGGAATGTACGCGCGCGCACACACGCAACAGTACATTGTTCGATGTGACAGCATCATGTTTTGAGCTTCCTAATCATACAATGAATGTAAAAATTAGTCATGTTTGTCATGTTTCGTTTTTAAAGAGTCATCCTGATCAATGATAAGTGGGAATAGGTTGTGATCGATGGGCTAACCAATACTAGTGAGCCACTATGACGTGGCAGAATAGTCGACGTCATAATGTCACTGATGGACAACGTATTTTTGTTCACTTGCGACGCTAAACGTCTAACTGTTTCTAGTATTACACTCGAGAGCTTTAAACATACCACATTCCAGCTAATGCGAGACAGATGGGGTTCAAGAATATCTCATACAGCTTCACAGAGCAATGATCTTTGTTTGTGTACCTGTTATAAAACAACATGTGAGGTGGATCCCCCCTCCCCCCCCCCTCCCCCCAGATCAGTACTCGGTTCAGGTGAAATGGATGATACAAATTGTGTCTTTGCTAATCTTGCACTTAATAGGTAGCCTATCTTCCCTATTTCGTCCTCGTGACTAATTTATTTGAATGTATAGATATTTATTTTGCATTTGTTTAGTGGTTTTAGATTCTAGGCCTATCATGTCAATCGCTTGTGTTGTACTATAGCTCTTAAGAAGTGAATTAAATATGAATAAGAAGAGAAGAAAATAGGAGAAAATAAGTAGGCATAAAATATAGATGAACGAAATCCAATTGCGACATAGAGCGGCATCTGAGCAACCCCCACGTGACCGACCATGATGACGTACGAGGGTCCTCCGGGGCCGGAAGCTGCACGGATCCACGGCCAGCGAGATCATCAGGGGACGCGGCAAAGAAGCCAACCAAAGAGCTCGAAACAGAATCAAACGATCGGCGTTGATAGTTCCAATCAGACTAATCACTCCCATTGAGAGGTGGATAGACTAGTGTGTAAAAACACAATAGTGTGGGCAGAGATTTAGTAGACTAGGTATAACGACGGACTGGTTTACTGATAATGCACCAAAACATAAGATAACTTTCTGTCCCATTGCAATTGCTTCAATCTATCAAAATGGAAAACACACAAGTGCCGGTACTACAATCTACTGATAGCTTCTTATTCTTTGATTAACATGTTCACAATCGAAACCGCCAATCAAATGACTTGAAACTATATTTATTACTACGCCTACAAATAATTAATTTGTTGATTGTAACTGTTTTTCTACAAACCGGTGTGTGTGGATTCTACTACACAGTACAGGTGTAGCTGCAGTTATAGTTTAATAGCACACATTTTACGTCTAGGCCTAGTTGCCTTTAGTTTTCAGGATCGTTGGCCAAACGCTTTGACAGATTTTGAATCGTAATTTAATAAATTACTGTTCGAATAGAACAAATTCTGTCGTTTCGTTTTCAAAGGCGTTGAATAAGTTGTGTTTAAAGCCAAGAACGTCCGCCCTATAGAAATTTTTGAACGATGCAGTAATTGTAACATATAATCGTGTCTTAAACACTTTGGCTAACTTTCAAGATAGAAATAGGTGAATTAATTATAGGGAACACTTCGCCCACTTAATATGAGAGCTAAAAACCCTGCACAATCATCTTTTACGACGATCAAGTAAAAACGTTTGTAGAAAAAGTTGGCTCGATTCTTTCATGAATGAGATGGTTCAACACTTGTTCAACACGAACGTAGTTCCTGTTTAAATTCGCTCACATTCCAACGCGACCTCGGGATAAAGTTTATAAACTCTTGATGTTACTGTACTCTTAGAGTGCAGTGGGGAGCATAAATTGTTCCAAACACCTCTGAAGTATAGGAATTGTCATACGTTATAAGCAAAAACACACAACCATCAAACGACATTTTTGGAACACCTGTTTCGAATATAATATGTATAAACTATAAAGTAACTTGTTTCTGGGGTATTATCACGGAGTAAATAGTTATTAAATGTGGGTTTGCACTTACCCCGTCCATCCCGACGTTTACTATGATATCACACTCACCCATAATCTTCTTCCCCCTGACGATAATGTGTGATATCACATTGAAACGTCGGGATGAACACGGTTAGTGCAAACAAGCCTACATTATGTAACTACTCACGGTATAATACCCCAGAAACTATTTACTTATAATGATTTATTGCGAAACACAGAAATTAAGAAAATAAGATGTATCTGTAATGTAATGCACTCTTAAAATAATCATGTTTTCAATCAGTGGATTGTCTTGATAAATTCCGTCCATCATCTTTTAATAAGCGACAGTCTTTGAGTTTCTGCGCATGGTCCCTCAAATGATATTATTTATTCTACTTCTTCATGCCTAACATTATTCAACTCGTGCGCGCATGGTCCCTCAAATGATATTCTTTACTCTACTCCTTCATGCCTGGTGCCATGCGATGTTTCTGCCGCGGCGTGTTGACGCAGAGCCAGGGGACACAACCGCTGTCCACGCTCCCCCGGACAAGACGACAGCCAGGACTCAACTCTCGATAAACTGTCCTCGTAGGCACGTAGCAACGATTTACGTCCGTAGATAACAATAACTGGTTGCTAAGCAACACGGACGCCTGAAGCCCTGACTGGCATGGCCTAGGGTCCATCCAGGAATGTTCCCCGAGAAATTGCACTGCCCAAGACACTTGATTATGTATCTCCCGTCTGCCTTGCCTACTAGCAACACTGTAGTTGCGTTGCGTTTCATTATTTTTATATTAACTGATTTTTTCTGTTTGTTATTATATAAATTATATACCATCAGCTATTATGAATCCAACTGCCGGTGTCTATACGGAGAGAAGACCTAGCCTCAAACGGCCAGAGGTGATTGTCCCTACATCTTACACAATGACATGATGGAAAATTAGAATACATTCTTAAACATCTTCAAGTGTAGAGCTAACTCCAAAAAATCTCTAATAAACCGTAATTTCCAGTGGTATTATTGTTTCAATAATGAACCACAAGAAAGCATCATTTGTGGTAAGGTGCGCCATGCATTTATTCTGAGTAGAACACTGTCAACGAGCATTACTTTTCATTTTGTACCTACTAGGCCTACAGTATTATGAAAGAATTTGTGCAGAGTAGCTCTTCCCGTCGTAAGAAGCGACAAAGAGGCCGACGTCATATGATCTTGTGGTCGAGTACGTCGTTAAACAATAATTAATTAACATTCCAAGTCAGATACGCCATTATGAATATAATAGTAAGTTATAGGCTAAGTTGATAAACTATGACACGAGAAATATGCCAAGATTTATGAACGGAAGATCAGGGTTAATTACGAAGCTGACCATGTGTGAAGCCATTCAATCCACATCGAGAAAAACGTTTGAGATAAGAAATTCTATCATTTAATTCGCAAAGAGAAAAACTTTTATGATAAGAAAAAATAATTAATGTAGCCACACAATCGTATTTCCACATAGGCTATATATGGTATAAAGATTGTGATTTGAAATTGTAGTTATCGACGAAGCGCCCCCAAGCTATATTTAGATAAGCATTTATAGAATAGCAAAGTGATAATTAGTCTGACTATGCCGCTTTGAATAACAACGTTATTGTAGACACAGGCCGCGAAATCCTCCCATGTTGATATTATTTGTGTACAAGATTTTATGTATTTTGTTAATTAATAAATAGAAACATAAAAGATAATAAGTTATACAAGACGAAACTAATAATAGGTATAATATGTACTTATTGACAAACCCGTAGGTAATAGTAGACCCTATGTAAATGTAGCAGAGCATCTCTAAATCAACACATTTAAAGAAGTCGTCAATTTCTCACAAGGGCTTATTGCGAGACAAACTTTCCGAAGAGACTTTCCGCATAGACTAGCGGAAAAGACTTGCGGAAGAGACGGCCGCCATTACCGCCTGTGACACGTAGCGCTCGCTGTATGTTGTGTGACATTCATGAACTATCGAGACATTCTACGACATGTTTATTGAAGGGCTGGGCACACACACAGGAAAACATAATACACCCTGATAACAACTTATTTAGATCCGGCCATGCTATATGCGCATGCGCACATTCTTTCGCGCAGAGGAAATGGTTATTCCGCACACGTAGCATTCAAACTACTTACAATTTCCGTTTTGTTTTATTTCAACTCGGCTTGACTTTAATATTAAATCCCACCATTTGTCAGAATGGAGAAGACTGAGATGACTACTTGACGCGATGATTGGAGGGCTGTGAGAACGAGAAGGCCGCTTCTTTTTGTCACATTTTAAATAATAATTCACGAATAAAACGTTATTAAACAGTAAGAATGTAGAATGTGACTGTGGAGTTGATTGTTTTAAGAGACGGTCACGGGAGGAGACTTGCATCAACAACTTCTTGAGGTTAATAACGGATGTGCGGGTAAAGGTTAGATAGACATTGCGGTCAGAACTGAATTTATTATTTCACTCCCCGAATTAGTCGATGCGATAGCGGAAAGGGAATGGATGCAATTTGACAATTATCTTCGTCAAGAATGCCTGAAGGGGTCGGTAAGAGTCCTCGGTTATAAAGATAGGAAATCATAATTCATATACGCAACATTGATAATTGTTGCAATTCGAGGACTAGACAACAAAATGTATTTAAAGCCCCAACCACAATTGTCGGTATCGGGATTGTAATCTCAATCCGGAAATCGTGAAAAGGTTAACTTACATTGTTCTCAAGGCGCTGCTCACAATAACATCGTAAGGTCGTAGGGATTTAGCATGAGAAAATGTACGATTGCGATCCCGATCCCGCTTACGATCACGATGTGGACAATTGTGGTTGGAGCTTTTAGTCAATCATAATAAAACAATGAAGCCATACGAATATTACTGAAGAAGTGCTACAGAAGAAATACGAAACAAAATTAAGGCAAAGAATGATTTTTAGTTTTTACACGAAAGGGGAAGGTACAATAATTTGTTTTATTTTTTAACTTCATTGTAAATTTGAACGGTTTACCGGTAAACTTTTAAATCTCAATGTTTTACACACATTTTCGTTGTCTATTCAAATACCAGCGAAGAGAAACGTTTTTCGGCTTTCTACATAAACGTCCAATAAATAAAAGAAGCACCTTATTTCGAACTGAAAACAGCGCTACCTTGCCTGGCCGTTGAATTATGCAGACAAGACAGCCCAGCCGTCATCCACGCGTGTAGGCCTGTGTTAGAATAGAACGCACCCGCACGACCATTGCTGTGGAGAAATCAATGCAAAAGCCTCGGTCGGTTCGCCCTCCAACCCTTTACGTGGGTACAGAACTCTATAATGTGGTATCGATCTCTTCAGTCGCGCTCTTAGAAAAACATCACAGTTTCGAAAGCGGGAAATAAAAAAATCATGGTATAAGATAAGCATAGGGAAAAACAATATTTGTGCAGTTCGTACTCGGGCCTACCATGAATACCATATTTCATCTCTGGCAGAACCTAGGGGTAGCTTCTGGTCAATCGTTCATTCCATATATAGGATTTGAATCAGGAAGGAACTTTTTAAAGTGGACTGTCATCAGAACCCATACAAACAAACTAGTATATTTACCACTGGTATAATTACTATAATTTTTAATTTTCGTTTCAGTCGACATGGTTAGGCCTACTCGTTCTCCGAACGTGGAAGGTCCAAGTACAATACAATACCCAACGTGAGTTTCAGACAATAAGCGACACATATTCAAACCAAATAAAATTAAGATTACATTTTAATAAACAACAACAATAACTATTTTTTAATGGACGTCTTTAATAAATTCAACTAATCTGAAAGCCACAAGTTCCTTGGTACTGGCGGTAGGAGCACCTTCAACTTCAAGTCTTCCCAAGTGGACTACCTCGCGTGGTCGACCAAGCCTAGCACCACAACCGTAGGACATTATCGTCGCCCAACTAACGAAAAAAACCTTCTTTTAAAACGATTTTCGTGTTACGTATATTCGCCGTGATCCTCGCTAAACAAAAAAAAGACAATAGAATATCGATCGGTTAAGCCCCCCGTATAATTTCACGCGATACTTTGCTGTTGTAATTTAAATTGGCATTCCTTTACCGCCATTATTTCAGCTAGGTGGTTTGACGCGGGGTAATTCTTCTACAAACATTGGTCCCTCGCTTGAATTTCCGCGAGAGTCAAAAGTTGAAACAAAAACGCGAGACTAACCCAATTAATGTCAAAATCTGTATGCGGTTCGTATATCCCATTTGCAACCCCCCTCGCTCGCTTCGCGCGACCGGCGAGGATGGCAAATAACGTCAATAATTGGACTGCGTGTGACCGAGCAACGCAGTTTGACGGTCGCCCTACAAGGAAGCGTTGCGATAAAGAAGTGATTACGAGTCTGGTTTGTCCAGCGTTTACGAAATCAGCTTACATAAATTACATACCGTCATTTAAATTGGCTTAAACTCGCTTGTGGTAATAGTGCAAGTCTTAAACATGTTTTGAACGTTCCTTTCCACTGCCATGTTGTCATCATCATCTGTCCGCGATAAGACCGTAGAACTAGGTTTCAACTCATGACACAATAATATTCCCGTGTGGAAGGATATCGATAGAACATGGTTCAAACTCATTATCGCTATCACAAACTTGCACGAATTTAATTCATATGCGTTTCATTAAAAGTAATACCTGAATCAATGAGACTGTTGATAAAGTTCCACTCATTACTCGACGTTTCACCACGTTTGCGACGCGGCAAAATATCACAATGAATCAACACGCTTGATTCAATATGTACGTGTCTCAAAAGTCAGGAATATAAATTATTACTGTTGATGTGTAATAATGCCGCACGTTACCCAACGACAGCACGAGTAATGAATCTGCAGCACCGACCATATAACAACACACACATACAACTATACGATGCACATAAAATAGCTTCTTGCTACTTCATTATTATCAACATTACCTCTATACTACTGTCACTAAAACTATTATAGATTTGTTTTACGATTAGATTGACATATTCACGTTTTAATAATATTGTTATATGACTACTATGCATTGTTAATTCCGTTTTTTGTTTGTTTTAATCGACAAGCTCATAATATGAAGATTATTACATACAGAATATTTATTCAATAAACTGTTGAGTGGGAAAAGTTTGTTTCAAGCAGTGTCCCCGTACACCCTTGAGTGTCCCCGTACACCCTCGGGCCGATTGATTGATGCCGATTGATTATAACTGGCGAAAACGAGTGACTATCTAGCTAGATGATGAGTGTCACACGGGACGCTATGAAAATAGTCTGTCTGTCTGTCTGTCTGTCTGCTAGCGTCGCGACGCCACGGTCACATGCGACGCCGTATCCAGGACCTTGGCGCGCGTCCTGAAACAGGACCCAAGAGCCACTGGGGAATATTGTGAAAGCGTCCTAGAATTCCATTTTCGAATTTATTATTACTTGCATTGAATACCGAGCATCTCGTAACCCGAGCACGCCCTCGCCCGCGCATAGTTGGCAAACTGGCCGCCATGTTTTGTGTAGTATTTTCACACACACATACACATAGACACCGTTTACGTGCAGAGACAGTTGTGGGTATATACGTGAAATGGGACTTCTTGTGTATAAATAAATACTTTGCTGCCTTTTCGGAACATCGTGCATGGACGTAGTAACGATTTTAAATTTACGCCAATAAAAAGTCGAGAGAAACAATTTATTGCATCTAACTGAGTTCAACATGATATTTTAGTTGTGGTGGATGATATTACGTAGCCCCCTCCCCAGCAGTATTCAAAACTCGTCAAAGTAATGGTTCGTAATATAAATAACTTATTATTAGTTACTGTTACAATTGTTACATGAAAACTATGAGCTAGTTTAACCCACACATGTATTTCAAGACTAACTCGATAGTGCATTTTTGTTACATTATCATTTCGTTACTGTCCTTTAAAAAATGTGTTTAGTTTCTGTCGTCAACAGCGTTATGAGTTACCTATAAATGCTCTCTTTACACCCATAATCTCTACTACGAATATTATAACTGCTTTGTAATTACGGCCTAGCTTGTCTTGTATTAACTTTGCAGGTTCGTTTTTGATCACGATAAATAAGTGTTCTTTATATTTGTTCAATTATTATGCCTGAGAAAGCGAAAAGGTAAGTATTATGTTCGATAATATTATCGTGTTTACTTTATTATGATAGATAATTTATAGAGATGTATGTAAAAAGTCCGTTCGCGCATTTTTTATTAAGAGGGAACATTTATTATGATTTATTATCTGCAAGTTTAAATAATAATTTTAATTTAAATTGGTTACCGGTTTAATGCAACTACATACTTCCAAGTTTAGTATTAGTGTGAGCTTATTAAGTTTCTTGAAATTGTTTAAAGATACAGACGATGGATCGTGGCAATCCCTGTTGACACTATATTACTCAGCTGTCACTTTATATTACCTCTACCATTAGTTTTAATTTTCTTGTTCTCATTTCAGTTACTCTCCGTTAGTATTAACATTGACTCCACGTTGCATGGATCAACACGTGGCAAGTATCTAGAGTGGGCTACATTTATCCGGTGCAAGACACGAAGCCAGGCGTGCACGTACACGTTACCACCGTGTTGTGTTATTGTTACAAATAGTGAAGTTCCTCAGGCATAAATCTCCCGAACTGTGCGAGTCTCCACAGGGCCCTTCAGTTTCACCTTATAGTTTCGACGATTGGTCTCAATCCCCCACCCTAGGTTTCTCGTCCTGTCACTCTTAACAATGGATCCTTCCTCGTTTGTTAAAAGAAAAACAAGGGAAAAAACTTGGTCAATTCGATCTACCATTTTGTCACGGCCGCAGCCTACCGAGTTCCCACGCGTGACCGCTATAGCATCGAAGACTCAAACGCGACCATTCCGTTGCAGTTCGGTCGAAAAATTAAACTTCTTTTATTCCAGATTAAGAAATAACACTAAATTCAGGTGTTGTTTTAAACAAAAATACGGTCGACAGTTTTAATGTTTTGAGATTCCTGTTGGTGTTTTAGTCACTCAAACCAAAAACTTGTGGTCTAAGATTACACGGCCGAGACATTTTTATTAAGGTGTCATATCAGATCGGGGTACGTCTGTCCGCGTGCAGGAGGTATGTGGATGTGCACACACAAAGACACTATATATACCTGAGACACCCCGACGGAGATGTGTTTTATTTTACTGCTCAAAAAGTTAGCAGGTTTCAGAGATAAGGAAAGCCCTGGCGAGCAAATCAGGAAACACGATCAGCACAAGAATGAATGACGTCCTAAAACTAGGAAATATAACGACGTAATGTTTAATTTTATTACCCACATACAGAACAACAGGGCAAGCGCCTTCTGAAAAGATAATATACGAGACAAGTTAGGCCTATGGGTTTTCGGCCATCACATAAACTCTCATTTTTATTCCTCATCAAATGTAAGCTTATTTGGATTTAAGGCTTAAAAACCAGTCCACGTATAATAATGCGTGAACCGGGTCCCTCTTCCCTCCTCGCAGGACTGACGAGGAGTATCGGGTGACGCGACGATCCTCGTGTGACGATGGTAATACATTTCTGACTCTCCTCCCCCCCCCCCCCCCCCCCAGCTTCAAATGTTTATGTATACACCAACAACGAGCCAATTAAAATGTTTACACGGGATATACGACAACACTCACATATTCTGGACGTGTAAAATAAAACCGTGCGTCAAAAATAAAGACAACGCTGTATAAATATAATCGATCGTGGCAGAAATAGTTGCCGAGCAGGCTCGCCTCACAGCATTGCCAGTCGATTACCCGTCTTCACTAAATTGTAATGTTAAATAATGTGATGTTTACTTGTTCTAACCAATGTAGCTGTGCATACATAATGTAAGATATCACATAAACAAGTATGCATTTTTGTAATACATTGTATCCATCTAAATAACACGAAATAGAAACAGGGCAAGTGTTATTCTCAGATTGTAATATATTATAGTTTAAATTCTCACGGTTACATGTAAATTTGCTAGTTCCTGGGGTATTATCATGAACTCGCCATCCCGACGTTTCAATGTGATATCACACTTTATCTGCTTCTCCCTAAGGGCCTGAAGCTAACGTGTGATAAACGTCGGGATGGATGGGGAAAGTGCAAACCCACATTAAGTATTTACAACCCCGACAAATGTCGGATATTTTAATACTCAAGCAGCACAAGTTCGAATGAATAAAGGTGCGCGCATAATTTGAACGCATGTTCCCACTGTTGCTGCGCACATTGTGCGCGGACAATGTGCGCGGACGGACGAAACACAGCCGAAGGCGTCTAATAGTAATAATGGTCATAATTTATTTCAAGCACCGCAAGTTAAAATGGGGGCCTGCAAGACCGTCCATGTTGTATTTCACTCTAATTAGGAAGCAACCAGTGACATGAACATTAGGAATAATTATTATTCATGGCATCCGGTTGTTCACTGGTTTTTATTGGCTAACGTGATAAGATGTACTTCTTTCTCATTGGGTGGTTTAACGACTAAGAATAGATTAATTATTTTGGTTGTCTTTTATCTTGGCGTATTTAAACGCCCAAGCTGAAATTTATTTGAGCCTAGGAACTCGGCGAGGCATTGTCAAGAAGTAGTTTCATGGCGCAAGTAAGCGAGACCGAACCTTTGTACGATTGTTACTGAAGAAGAAGGAGAAAGAAAGAATGAAAGAATGAGAAAACAACTGAATACAACATCGTCCACAATTTGGGTTTTTTTAATTTCACAAGCACAATGCAATAAAATGAGCTTTACAAAAATACTCGAGATATTCAGGAATGTAATAAACGTTAGAATCTTAAACGTTTATTGAATGACAATGTTGCAGAGTGAAACCATTTGACAATATAACATCGATTATTTTATTTCACTTCATGATAATATCAATTTGTGGACTGGTTTGATCATCTTTATTTTTCTTCCTCTTTATGCCAGCCTTTTCACTTCTACACATTGTGTACAACACTTACCCGAGATTATCTGTTGCAAATACTTAAATCTTGCCCTGCCTGTACTACTTGGCCCTTCGATTGTACTCTAGAGTATTTCTTTGTTCCTGAAAGTATGCTCCCGCCGTATCATTAACCCTTTCCATTCTTCTTTGGGGGGGGGGGGGGTTCACACGATTACTCGATAGTTAAAACAAGTATTAAATAGTGTAAATAACATTTATTTTTTCGTTCGGGCTATAGTAGAATGATTGAATGACAATTACCTGGTACGATACAGAAATGAACACTGAAAAACTAGGAGAAATCGGATACATCGTCCAGCGAGGGCGAAGCTATGTAGCAATATTCCCGCCCGTCCTGAACGTATCAAGTGTCGTAGTGTCGCCCAACGCGGCCACAGGGCGAAGCTATGTAGCAATATTCCCGCCGTCCTGAACGCATCAAGTGTCGTAGTGTCGCCCAACGCGGCCACAGGGCGAAGCTATGTAGCAATATTCCCGCCCGTCCTGAACGCATCAAGTGTCGTAGTGTCGCCCAACGCGGCCACAGGGCGAAGCTATGTAGCAATATTCCCGCCCGTCCTGAACGTATCAAGTGTCGTAGTGTCGCCCAACGCGGCCACAGGGCGAAGCTATGTAGCAATATTCCCGCCCGTCCTGAACGTATCAAGTGTCGTAGTGTCGCCCAACGCGGCCACAGGGCGAAGCTATGTAGCAATATTCCCGCCCGTCTTGAACGCATCAAGTGTCGTAGTGTCGCCCAACGCGGCCACAGGGCGAAGCTATGTACCAATATTCCCGCCCGTCCTGAACGCATCAAGTGTCGTAGTGTCGCCCAACGCGGCCACAGGGCGAGAGAATGAAAAGAGACAAATGTCCCCGAGATCGGGGCTGGTCTTTTACACACTCGAGGTTGATGTTATAAATTTGTCATTGTCGCAAAAAGTTTCGACTCCAGGACTTGACTCCGTTGCCGACCGCGGTCGATACCATTACCCTCGACGTTCCCCTTTAAGACGATCTCGCGTCGCGTGAGACTCGACCATAGGTTCGACTTCGACTTCGACCGGCGTTGTATTCTTCGTTTTCCTCGAAACTCAACTCGTAAATTGCCGAGTTTGGGAGGTCTCGGCCCAAAGGCTACGCTCCGAAAGGCTTTTGCCCCCTTTTGTAGTCCACTTAGGTTAAGTTAACCTTTGGCCGTCCCGTCCGCCATTGCAAGCTACGACTTTACTGATAAAGGGTGAAGTGAGAGCAGACGTCGCTACACGGGATTTAGATTAACTTGGTTACAAAGAAACAGGATGAAACAAAAATACACGGTTGTGTATCGCATCGTATACGCGAAATAAAATTAGAGCACAAGTTGGTAAAATTGGTTGGTTGAATGGCAAGGTTGTTTAATGTTTACAGAGTAAAATTAAATTGGAGTGAAAATCTAAATTCCTAATCTGGTTACAGTTTTAGATGAACACTAAGCAGATTGTACGATGCTATAAAGTGGCAATGAAATAAGTTACACAGTGCACAAAGGTGAACCAGAATACAATGTTGAATTAAAAGCTAATGTTTCTGTTTACTACAAAACCTGACATTTAATGGAAGATAAAACTACATGATTGGGTCCATCAACATTTTGCAATAAGCGGAGTCTTTTCTTTTACGAACAAGTAGTTTTGTTTAATGTAAACACAGCTTACAAGCATCACGTAACTATTATGACTTTATTATAAAACTACATCTTCAATGAAACCGAACACTGTCTCGAGTATCGCAATCGACCAATACAGTTATATTAATTATAAATTTATAATGGACGTATAGGGTATTATCATCATGACGTTTGTGTGGAAAAATTTATTATTAATAGTTTAAAAGTTTCTTGCATAGGTTTTTACGTTACATTTCAAGCAACGTGTGGTGTGTAATTCCAGCTAGTATCACCCCCGTGGGTACCATATCCAAGAACCTCTTCCCGATCCTGATTGGTTAAAACTTAAAAGTCCCCCACTCCCTCTAAATCTCGCAACATGATTGGCTCGAAACGTCGAGGTTAGTCAGAACAGCTGTTACTCGCGACGCGGCAAAATATACCACATTACTTTTGACCTTGAATCAATATTATGCCGAGCCGCGATAGTCGACAGCGAGAATACAATTTATCACAACCAATAGAATAGTGCATTTCACAACTTACACGGTTGTTTAGTACGATATCTGCCGAATACCATGTGTTGAAGTGCAAACTGATTTGTACAGCGTATGAGATAGTTATTGTTTGAAAACTGTACAACTCACATTTGTTTAGCCTCTACACATAAGCATTTAGTGAATGACCACTTGCACAAAATACTCGTTTATTATTGTTTTCAAAAATATATAATGATCGTGGCCATCAGCTCGGTTGGACTAGGTTGCGAAAGAAGGAAAACAAAAGGTTTCCATCAAAATCACGGCTCTTGATAAAGTTTATAACTTGTGAGATTGTCTTGTTCTCCATAAAACATGAAACCACCCCCTCATCCACATTAAACCTAGTAGTCCTAATATGAAGCATCAAGTGGTTGTTAGAGGGGAATGGGAGGTGGGCGGAGGAGAGAGGGGGTTGGATATAAGTAGGTTATATCATGTCTACGAGCTCTAATACGACTCTGGTCCAAATATTGTTATTGCCAACTTCCTGGTTTAGATTTCTCGTCTCTTTTCTACTACCCCATCCATTACGAGGCAGCCTGTGTATGTCTGGGCATTGTGAACGGAATGCGGACCGCACACAAACGGGATATGTCACAGCAGAACACGTCCAAATGGGTTTCGTCGTCGTATTCTGTGGTGTTTGTTCAGCCCGGCAGAGGTTCCATTCCCCAACCACAATAGAGACCAGAGGACATGTCAGTTCTTTATCGTAAACACTATAGGAAATGTTTTGTGAGGGGTTTGAGAACATTTAACTCATAGAAACTCGAATGGGCTATAGATGAATACTGTGGTTTGGGACCACAAGGGGACACGGCTAGATGAAACTCGAAATAAAAAAGATGGCCGGCTGGTTTGAAATCTGGTTGTTTTTTGCATTGGTTCGCTCTTATCGTATATCTACACACGGAGTGGTTGTTATCAACAACAACGATCAATGGTGTTGCAAGAAAACATATTACATTTTTTTTTTTTTTTTTACAAATTTTAGTCTGCATATTTCTGAAGAGGTGACCAGTGTAATACTTGAAGACATATTGATTAAATTTATTAAAACTTCTTTTGCATTTTAATTTAAGAACGTAAAGGCTTAAAAACATTGATTGGACGAGTTGGTTTTCTACTACTACACTACAAAGATCTAAAAATTTAAAACAAATACTAATATATAATGTATAGTTCGGATGTATAAATTATACGAAAACGAATTAAAAACTGGTGACATTGAATTTCGATTTTCTCATGCCCGCACCTCAGATATCAACATCCCCCCACACTCCCTATGGGGTTACGGCTGATGCCTGCGAGAATAAAGCCACAGGGGCTCAGCTTTAATAAAGCTCGTCCCACCGGGCCAGGACATGCAAGCACACAATATTACATCACAGCCATAACACGTTCTTCACAAACGTGTTATCTATCGACCGTACATCTCCATTTCACGTGTATGTGTGTTATCTATTATCTACCAAATCTTCCTCGGCTCCAAACTCACTTCGGCTGCTTTAGTAGAGACTCCTGTAAAAAGATCCCTCGCCATTCAAGTCCCTTCCATTGACCGACCGGAGCTCTTCTATCAGGACAACTGAGCAACACGGATATTGAGGGATGAGGCCACCCCGGCCGGCGTAACAAACCTGGCAACACTGTATTCAAATTCTTTCCACCCACCCCGGCCAAGATCTGTAATGGACCAAGGAAACACATTTACAAAACCGGTTGCTGGCCATATAGCGAGATCGTGTTCCTAATGTAACACTTTACGCAACAATCCTTTGTAGTGATGTTTTGATGCCGAATTATCTTAATTCATCATCGCCATCACAAAGTAACGGAGCTTTAAGAGTGGGACCGAGTTTTGATAGAGATGTCGCTGGGTTCCGTGTAAAAGTAGATTTTGATGTTGAACATTCGCGACAATAGTTTACTGAAATGTTTGCAGAACTACCTATAGAGCTGCTTTGTTGGGAATATGTTTTTGTTACTCCTGAAACAGTCGCCTTCCTTCTGTACAGTAATGGATATGACGTGTTCCTCGAACAAACAGAAACAATTGCATGTATGATGTGTACGAGCTGCACAACTGGCAATTGCTCTCGATACCCTAGTAGATGTTAAATAAGAACTGCGGTATAATCTGGATGTGGTTATCACCACCTTGTCACAATCCGCCGGTACTGGGCAAGAGGGTAAGAGGATAATTAATTTAATTTGTTACTTGAGTATAACACAGTGATTGCAAATTGCAGTACTGATTAATATCTAAGGACAGTGAATGAAAATAAACAGAAACACATGTTTGCCATTCGTGACACGGTAATAATACGTTGTTGACTAACCGTGATTTTGCCGCGTCGATCATTCAATAGTTTTGATTAAAAATAATCGTGCATTCAATTTGATTCGTAGAATCTATACTAATAATCGCACCATAGCGTAGCTTGACCATAATAAATATAGACGACAAGCTTGGCAGCTACGTTATAATCGTGATAATTACGACGTCAAACAGGCGTCAGTGCCGCTGATAAAGTGGACGCATTAGACCCAGGCGTCGCCTCGCGTGTGTTCAGAATCAGATGCGTTTAGGCGAGAGTGTGTGTATGAATGTATGAACGGCCAACGTTGCCGCGTATAACGATGACATTGACAAAGCCGCCACGGAAAAACTTGCACTTCACAATATATATTTAAACGCTCAATAAACGTCGACATGCAAGGTTGACGTACGACACGCAACGAAACGTCGAGAATGCTGCGCTTTTTTGTGCGCGCATTTATCAATTTTTACTGCAATTCTTCGTTGACGGTAAAAAGAACTGGTATACAGTCTGCATTACTGAGGATCAACTCCACGATGATACAGGTAAAGAAAGAGTCTGAGTTACTGAGAATTAATTAATCCTGCACTGTTTGCAGTTTCTTTTTGTTCCTTAATGGTCGTGTTGCTGTGATAGGTACCTTCTAATACATGATCCATTTAGTTATAACACCATCTAATGAACGTATTGTTTGGCTGTAGCCTTTCATTCCACGTTCGGGGTTTCGTCAATAATAGACAATGGAAAGAGACTGTGAAATAATTAGCCTCCTTATGAGAGCACGCGGCTTCGATCAATTAGGGTACGAATTATTAAGAAAGATCGGCATGTGCGCGTTTTAAGGAATTTCAGTGAAAGGTAAGTGAATGCGAAATTATAGAATGACTCGGAAATGGAAGGAAGCGGTGACCTGCGATTAGGTATACGTGACGTGAATATGTATGATATGGTTGTATAGAATTTTTGCTTTTGTATAGAATCATGCGTAAAAATCGGTGACATGGAACAATATAACGAGGCTATTGACTGATGAACGGTGCTCTGGCGCAACATCGGTGGAAACGTTGCGAGGGTATTCTGATGAGGTTCGGACGAGAGCCAAGACCCATTGTGTTCTCATGTGAAAATATAACGAAAATGGAAAATTACCCAAATAATTTTGCAACTTATGGTAATAAAACGTTACGCAAAGAAGTTACAATTACATAATTTTTAATTTGGGAGAGTGAGACAAATGAATCACATGAATGAAGTGAGTTCCTTCATCAAGGAAGTAACCCATTCTAAGAAGGATATGTAATTATTATGTGGTGGCTAAATTATTTCAAAGTATTTCACAGATTCGCTTCGGCCAAATTTCTAAACGTTTGAAGCTATTTTCGTGGAAGTTGGAATTAAACCCAGTGTATTTACAGGAGCCACGGCTCTGCTTTGCTCTGCCTCTTTTCTTTGTTGGAGAATTTTTTCCTTTTTCAAAAAGCAAGACCACGCTACTTTTCTTTACAATTTACCACACTTACAGCGAGCTTATATAACTTCAATTCTTCTTTCTCTTATTAAAACGAGAGAGGAAAAATAAGCGTAAACTCTAAACCCCGTCAACGACTCGACAAGACCGAGGTTTGTTTGAAACTCAAGTAGGAATATAATGAGTTGAAAGTCCCTAGTGATATAAGAAATCCCACACCGACTGTAATAATGCAATCCACCGAGAAAACTACGTGGGTTTGTGCAACTAAATCAGATCGACGTGCAATTATTCGGTGAAGTTACACGGATTAGGGAATTTTGGAAACTACAGCAGTAGGTCAAAAAGAAAACGTGAAAAACATCCGCTCCGTTTCTTTCCACACCAAAATAGTTTCCTTGAAAATAATTGGACGAAACAAATGTTGTAACAAGACCACTTTAAACGGTACGATGATGGTTTTACCTTTGATTTCAACGTAGGCCTACTTGTGTTGACAAACAAGAAACGTTGCTAATATCCAGTAACGCAATCTATCAGAATTACCCACGTAGCTTTTACCATGAAATTAAATAAAAAGCATGGTATATAAAGTTTTCCTGAGAAGCTAACTCGGGTTGTTTACCAACTTTTCTGTTTTTCTAACGTTCGGTTAAATATTCCCTCAGTTGAGTATGTATAAACATATCTTGGTTCAGAAGTCGCAAGCCAATTACAAACCCACCACATCGCTTTAAAACGCCGTAATGTAAATAAGTGGAACTACTAAATTAACATTTCTCATTACTTCGACGTCACTTAACTGATATAATTGGAAGTCTACGATGTGTATGGTTACTCTGAGATTCCTAGTTAGTTACTTCAAGCGTCTAGCTCGGTAGGCATTATTACAGTACGATGTGTATGAGTTATCTTTCCTTCCAAGTGCTCGGTATTCATTATTAGTGTACGGTGTGTGCTTGGGTGAGTACTCTTTCCTTTCAAGTGCACGAGTACTCGAACCAAGATTAGCTATAGCGCATACCAGCAAGAAGTTGCACTACTATAAGTGAGACTTAAGTGCCAATTACTATGCAAATAATAGCCCAAAATGTATTGCTTTTTAAATTGTAAGTAATTTTTTAAGTTGTCATCCGTCTCGTAACGCATCATTTTCTTTCAAACAATTTTCTAGATTATTTCGTTCAGTAGTTTCCTTTTGACTCTAAAACATAGATTAGGCTATATTGGATAGCAAAAAAGGTAAAAATATGAACGTCCATTGGTGTAATAGGGTTTTAATTCAGTAAAGGGATCATTATTCTATGGCATCGGTACTTTTAGTAGTACCGTACAACAGGCAGAGTTACCATAGGCACGAACGCGTACACTCGGATTTGTACAAACTAGAAAAAAAGAAATGATCAAGAGCAGAAAACAAAACCAAACATTCCGAAAACGCTGTTTTGCACATATTTAAAAAAACGGATAACCATGGAAAACCATTTTTCAAAATCGTAATAGCTTGTTCCCTTAGGGCTTAAGTCAACTCTGTGAATTTGGACATAAACGAGTCGTCTTTATGAAGGGTAACGAACAGACGGATTCAGTCGCCTGTGACCGCTCAGCTCAGTCTGCCGGGCACGACAAGAAAACTGATGTCAGTACTGTTGAGAAGAGAAGAGCGCAATTGAACGGCTCGAAGATTAATGGACGCACAAAGAACGTTTTACTCAATTCGATGCTTTTGTCAACAGAATGTTTTTTATTATTTCAATGGTTACCAACCAGCCCAGGCGGGATGGAAGAAAACAGGCAAATAATATTCACTGGAAACGAATCATTAAACTTTGAAGTTTGTTCCAAACAGACAATATCGCACTGGACAGTGAAACGTTTGTTATTAGTGCATTAGAGGATCAATGCAAACCAAGACCAAGGAGGCTAACTCTAAGATGTCTGCTTAGACGTTCCATTGTTTTCACGTTATCGTATTCACCCATGCAGTATAAACGCCTATCTGAAGCATCATGGAGTGTAGTGGCCATAACCTTATGAAGGGTTTGGAGTTCCAACGCAGCAGAATCTTTGCAATTATGTATATTTATTCTATAAACAGTGTCATCCCGCGTAGTCTAGAAGTCAGTGAGGAAAGTAGGGATCTTGGTCAATTCACGGTTGTAGTTTAGTTTTAAGTTTCTGGTATTTAAAACACAAATGTTTTCCCCCCGTAAGTCAACTTTGGTTACTATCTGACGCGAGGTTACTATCCTGCGAGCAAGGATGTAGTCAACTCAAGAGATTAGTATTAAGCACTTAGGTAACTATCCACATTGTAAGGTTACTATTCCCAGTGTGAGGTAACTATCACCTTGTAAGGCTACTACGCATCTTTATGAGGTTACTATTCCCAGTGCGAGGTTACTAGTCCCAGTGTGAGGTTACTACGCACCTTGTGAGGTAACTAGTCCCAGTGTGAGGTTACTATCCACCACGTGAGGTTACTATCAACCACGTTAGGTTACTACGCACCTTGTGAGGTTACTATCCACCACGTAAGGCTACTACGCACCCTATGAGGTTACTAGTCTCAGGGTGAGGTTACTACCCACCATGTTAGGTTACTACGCACCTTGTGAGGTTACTATTCCCCGTGTGAGGTTACTACGCACTTTGTGAGGTTACTAGTCCCAGTGTGAGGTTACTATCCACCACGTAAGGTTACTACACACATTGTGAGGTTACTAGTCCCAGTGTGAGGTTACTATCCACCACGTAAGGTTACTACGCACCTTGTGAGGTTACTGGTCCCAGTATGAGGTTACTATCCACCATGTAAGGTTACCACACACCTTGTGAGGTTACTAGTCCCAGTGTGAGGTTACTATTCACCACGTAAGGTTACTACGCACCTTGTGAGGTTCCTAGTCCCAGTGTGAGGTTACTATTCACCACGTAAGGTTACTACGCACCTTGTGAGGTTACTAGTCCCAGTGTGAGGTTACTATTCACCACGTAAGGTTACTACGCACCTTGTGAGGTTTCTAGTCCCAGTGTGAGGTTACTATCCACCACGTAAGGTTACTACACACCTTGTGAGGTTACTAGTCCCAGTGTGAGGTTACTATCCACCATGTAAGGTTACCACACACCTTGTGAGGTTACTAGTCCCAGTGTGAGGTTACTAGCCACCACGGAAGGTTACTACGCACCTTGCGACGTAACTATTCCCAGTGTGAGGTTACTATCCACCACGTAAGGTTACTACGCGCCTTGTGAGGTTCCTAGTCCCAGTGTGAGGTTACTATCCATCACGTAAGGTTACTACGCACCTTGTGAGGTTACTAGTCCCAGTGTGAGGTTACTATCCACCATGTAAGGTTACTACCCATCGTGTCCAGCCGACCACACGTCCGATCAGCACGAGTAACAATTAAAACCTGATCCACGTGACCTAATTGGAAGGCGGTGTGTTTGATGCACAGCCTTCTCGCTCGTTAGCCCCCACTGCCTTCTATGATCCGCTCGCTCTGCGCTCTGTGGGGCAGCCTAGCGGAGAACAAAGAGGGCTGTGCCTGCGTGGGGTACAGTCAACACAACAACACACTCGCCCGTCACACAGTGGAAACAAAATATTTCGAACCAGAGAGGTATCAATAATAAATACGTTATTCTGTTCGCATCTTTAAAATTGATTAAGAAACAATCATTTGAGACGAGTTTGGATTAAATCAGACACTTACACACACATACTTTACACACTGTATACACTCAATTACTTACAATATTGATCCAATGTGACCAATACAAACACCAATATTTGTTTTCCATCTCTAAATCTGTAGCAATTTACGTGCGCCAATGTATCATTTCAGAATGTTGATTTCGTACACGTATATTTAGATACGAATAAAAACCGTAAAAACTCTTGATTGAAGGACACAGAATATCTAGTTGGCAGGCGATTGTGAGCCGTGGCTACTCAGCTTGGAGAGGTTATGGGAAACAAGTAGTTCTACAGTAGTTTCTACTAGTTTAGTTTCTAGTTACATTCTGTTGATTCACTCCATGGGAAGTATGAACGTTGTGAAAGTAGAGCTCTAGGCTGCCAACTTGACAGGAACGAAATTCAGGACTGTGTAACTTAAGTGCAAAAATGGGGGGGGGGGGGGGGGGTAGCAAGTGCTCCGGGGTGGGAAAACGCCCCTAGTCATGTCATCCCCAAAAGGTGTTATTATTTCGTTTTTATTGTCGGTTGGGTTTGGAACTGAAAAATGTTGAAAACTTGGATCTTTTACTATTGTACGTTACAAAAATAGAACTGAGGAAAATATCAATTCGAATTGGACTACACAAACACATAATTCAACAAATCCTTTAAAATCCCCCAGTTATTTGATAAATGAAACTGGTTCTCGCATGAATATGAAACATTATGTAGTAAAAGTGTGACATTTTTAACAATTCAGTAGGCCTACATTATGCTGCCCTGATTGCAGTAATACGTCAGGAGTAAGATATCAATATCAGCACGGTTGGCAACCCTAAGAGGCTCTGGGTTCGGTCCCGGTGTAGACAATGCTACAAGTCAGCCTCGCCACCGCAAGTTGACGCTGAGATGATCGCACGGCGGAAACGTTCCGTTACAACTCCAGCTCGGCAAGCGACGAGGCTGAATGCTGAATACATCCAACACCCCAATTAAAACTAAAACCACTGTTAAGTGTTGACCCAGGACGATTGGTTAGTTATCTGCGGAGTTGTCAGACGTCTTCGGCCGAGAACGAAGACGCTTTGGAAATAACATTTAGTTTTATATTTCCGGTCAATCAGGGCTTCATTTGAATAAGTCTTCACTATTAATTCCAGTAATCTCCGATAAATTTCGATCGCCGAGAAATGTTCCCTTTATGAAACTCACTTTTGAAATCACAAGAATTGATTTCTAGAGAGAGAAGAGAAAAGTGAAATGAATTTCAGCTGAACGTCGATTCCATTTAAAAACTTAATTAAAACGTGCTGGCTCCGTGTAAAAATCATATTTTACAAGTTTTTCCGTTTCCTAAGCTTTCCCGAACATTGGAAATACGTCCAGAGCTGGAATGGAAGCCATTTTCCTTTTCATTCACACTTCCGGCGATACTGAGTGGATCCGTTTCCGGTGGTAATAAGCTCATCTATACAAAACAATGCTGCCGGTTTGGACAGCTCGAAAGGCAACGACTTGAACAGCTAAAGAAATGGGGGGAATATTTAAATCGTTGTGCTGGAACATTAGTATATCAGTGCGCGTCGAGCTACCATAGCGTCTTGTCGTATTGCTTGCTAAGGAGTGACCTGCAGACGCAACTAATAAGCTTATGCACTTTTATAACCTCTTTTACAACAGTCTCAGACTAAATCTGTGCATGTTTAATTTTCTATTGACAAGAATTATTATTTTGAAAAGAATATTAAATGTCTTAATAAAAAACTTACCAATAAACCATTCATACAATTTTCCCGTCTTATTATGCGAAAAAAACATTAAATGTGTTCAGTTATCAGTTGCGGACTTCGACCAGGGCTATAATTAGTACCCAAAACGCGGTGTTCCCTGCGTATAACGTCATACTACACCAAAGCCTCGATCTGTGCAAGAGTAGGCTACACTACTCTACTCTACTCCACTCAACCGTCGGCAACCAACCAACATAAGTGAACGTGTGTAGTTTTATTTTCCTACTCGAGCAGGCCATGCATTACGCGTTGAAGAGCAAAGCTTTTAAGGATGTCCTCTCCTACTAAAACAAGACCAGAGACACCAACGAACTCTGGCGGGAAAAGATTCAACCTCAGTATTCATCAGTGTCATTGGTGCAAGTGTTAGCATTAGCTTGCCAGGGGTGCACAACTTGTGGTACAAGGTGTTGTGGAGTTTTTAATATATAATAATACAAACTCCACAACACCTTTAGCGAGGGGAGAAGCTAGGGGTTTAGACGGGGGGGGGGGGGGGGAGAACTTTTTAAAGTTGGCCCAACGTAAGTATTCTCATGCTTACGACACAGCCGAGTCCAAAAGTAGGCCTACCAACTTAATGTTATACATCTCTAGTTCCTAATCCTACTATCTAATAATTTTAATCTGCGGGTCCATTAGGAATAATTGCGACAACTGGGTCTGGGGCAAAGCCCCAAGCGCTACATATAAAATAAGACATTCTGCCATGTTTCGAACATCCAGAAAACAATGTTCTAGCAGAATGAAATTTGAGTACACGTTAACGGTTTGTTAATGCGATACGAAGGGATGTTATGAGAAGTGGAAGGGATGCAGATTATATTCCATCTTCCCTCTCACTCTTGTAAGCGGCATCATATTGGTTACACTCGCATAAAGTTAGCGTTCAGAGCATTATGAGGGTTAGACAATGGAAGAGTGGAGGTGTTTACATTACACATACAAAGACCAGACGCTGAGAACAAGATCCAAACAGATGTAATTGAGCATGAGGATATATAGAGACGGATCTACAGATTTCGTCTGGAATGAACAACCCAGATTACCAAGGTACATCTCAAACCAACGGTACCACCCTATTATTGTTGTTTGGTTAATTTCTTAACTTTTTACATTTATCGCGATGTTTTGTTATAACTTGATTCTTTCAGTGGGAATAATGTTGTGTTGGCATTGTTGAAAGGTATAAGGAGGTTGCTACTCACTAGTAGTCTACTCCTGGCCAACAGTAACGCCATGTTTCTCGTCCCATGAGTAGAAGATTGAGACTAGGATTGAAACGTACCGAGTTATAAAGCTTCTCACATATATTCTGCTGATGATCTTAATTGTACGTCAATTAGTAGAAATAAAGTACAAAAATTAAGGTATTTGGAAATGAATTGAAAAGCATTTCATAGTCCGTATGTATGTATGTGTGTATGTATGTATGTATGTATGTATGTATGTATGTATGTATGTATGTATGTATGTATGTATGTATGTATGTATGTATGTATGTATGTATGTATGTATGTATGTATGTATGTATGTATGTATGTATGTATTTATTGTTTTTATATCAACCAAATTGTAAATTACTGCTCAATCCTGCTTCCATAGAGCTATGAAAAAATTGTATATGTCCGTTTCACGTTGCCCAACAGAATTCTGCCTCAGTCACGGTAGCTCAACTCTACTGTTCGTAAGAGAAGACGCTCATATCAAAACCCTCCAGAAACGATAAATATAAAGGCGGCATAATAAACAGGTGGGCTAACTTTCTTGTGTGAAGACCACAATTAGACGTAAATGTGACAGAGCTCTCCAAGAATGCGAGTTATTCGGTAAACAATGCCTTGCGTGCGGAAATACGCGTTCCCGTGTAGAAAATGTGGCCCGCGCGTGCCCATGCACGTTTGGTCACCCGTGAATTATTGCGTTTTCTTCATTACCCGGCCTCTTCCTTCCTACCGCACGCGAGAAGTGAGGAATGGCCGAAAGATGGCATAATTAAAATAGATTTAAATGAAAACACAGTTGTTAAATTTAAGAGAAACACCGTTATTACAGCCTTCGTTTCCATGGTAATTGCGGCGGGGGTGGAGGGGGGGGGGGGGGGGGTAATTATGCGCCGCGTAAACGAGTGTTGCAGGAATTAGGAAACCTACTTCTCAGTTTTCTCACTAGATTTTCATAATGCGGCCCCACTGAAGGTGTGAAGCGGGTCGAGCATGTTTCGTGGGCGTACTGACAGAACGGAATCAACGCAATTAATGTCAATCTAAATTAATCTTCCATCTTTATTCTACGTATTAGCGTTAAAGTATACTGATCGATACTAGAATACAGCAAACAGTGACAACCATATTGTGTCGAATAGGAACACGAATGTGCCTGCTGATATTGTCAAGGCAAAGGTTCGAGTCCTCGCTGTGCATTCGTCTTCCGATTCTATAAGTACACCTTCTTCCTTGGAAGTCCGATGATAGTTACTTGAAACACATCCTTCAATAACAACAACAATGATTATCATTTTTTCTTCACTTAGTTATCTCAGTTTATTATATTATATGATTTGATTATTTCTTGTTCAACGACGAACTTGACAACTATGATCATGTGACGTCGGGTATGTATTCAAGTATTCACCCCAGAATGCAAAGCGCGGCAATGTTTGGCTGATTCGAACGCCTCGATTAGACGTAATTACTGTGGCATAACAACATTACACAGGATATCCTTGTTTTCCGTGAAAACTCGACCTTACCCGTGAAACATCACGCCTAGTTGCGTCCCATAAAAAATAATAATAACGAAATTAATTCACCTGTAATTTTAATAATTACCTTTGTAAATAAAACCACGCAACTGAAACCCCTGCTTACAACTTTACGATTCCAACTTTCTTAGATAATAAAAATGTTATTTCTAATTATGATAAATCTGGCGCTAAGTTAAACAGAACGTGATCGTTGTTTTCTTGTTTAATGCGAAAATATAATGATAGTCACAGTTTCCGGCTTTAATGGGGGACACGAGAAGCGCATTCCGGGCGTTTTGGCGCGCCCACTCTTTACCGAACCGCGTCGAAAACTTTACGACGAAAAGCTCGCAAAGTTTTTGCCTAATCTGGAAGTTGACAGCAGCTTAAGTTAAGGTACTTTACCCTAGTGTTGTTTTACCCTGTGTGTCCCCGCCCGCCACCCCGCCTACGACGCGGAGCCTCGCATTAACACACACACACTCGCAACGCCGAGCAAATACGCATTGTTGTTTATGTTAATGAAAATGCAAACTAAGATGTGACGCAAAGCGTTGCTCGCTCTGACAAGTAGATGTAGCTCTATGTAAATCTTGGTATGCCAAAATGGCAAAACAATACCCCATGTGAATGCCAGTCATGTTTCTGATGTAATTACTACAGTAGCGTTCGTGTATCCAATTATATTTTATTTGGTTATAGAGTAATACGTCGAGATAAAGGCAAGGTAAACATAAAATGTAAATGCGACGCCGGTAAATGGGGGAGAATTACGTTAAAACGAGGAACTTGTTCGTTAAAAAGACGGAGAAAATTGGAACCACTCACGCTCGGCCGATGGGGAAGGGTTCGGTTAGTGACGTCACGACTACTCATGACGCGTGGACGCCTCACGGGTCATTACGTGTATAATAACGCAGAGCGAGAAGAAAATATCCGCTCTTCGCAGCTACCTGAGCACAAATGACAGTGATTTCGAAAACTACTTGAAGAAAAACGACACCTTCATGTTGTGATACCGTTAGGGACAAGACTTAACCCATCTACTGCTTCATACTTACAATCCTCGCCCAATTCATTACTGGGTGCACAATCATCGCAATACCATCAAACAAGCTACGCAAGTAGGCGTGCACGTTTTATAATTAACTGTTACCCTTTGAAACGTGTCGTGTCTTTATCCATACGTATACAAGCAATAACACTCGGTGAGCAAGACGCGTAGGTTATTCCTAATGTAGTTACATAGAAACTTTATACTTTGCTGAGCATTCAATGTGTTCAACTTTATTCGTGCAAGAGTGAAGTTTTTTAGTTTTCTTCGCCGCAAAACGGAAGGCACATCTGAATTGCGCAGCTGGCTTGACATAACTTATGTCATCCCCATGATGGTAAATAAATCGTTAAAATAAATATTCGTTAGGTGTATAAATGTGTTTTGTCTTAAACCTCGAGTCACGATAGACTACAACAGAGTATGTCTCCAATGGTATATAGCAGCCAGCACAATGACGAAAGCCTGAAAAGAATGTGCTAATAAGCTTACTCTCGTGTTTGTTCAAAGCTTTAGAGAGTAATCCCACCTGGAAGGACGGCCTATTCATAATGTACGGCCGCAACTCTCTCCCTCTCGAGGAAAATTACGGTAGGTGACGCAAAACTGGACCAAATTAACACGTAACAAGTTATAATAACCCTCTTGAGGGCGACGGAGCTCTCCCTGCTACTTCGCTCACTGGACACTTCAAAATAATAATTACGATGGTGCATGAAAGGGCCAATCAAAGTCATGAGGAGGAATTTATATCCCAAAGCACAGGCGACAATGTGTGTAATGTGTAACCAAGCTTTGTTTCATATCGTTCATGGAAACAAGGCACGTGGAAATGTAAATAACTCATGTTTTAATTTATTGATGGTCGAATAAAGAATACAAGAATAATATTTCGTGGGTGAGGAACTGGCACCATAATATACTTCTGAATGGTTTCAGCCACGTATCACTGGCATGTTCTCTACACAGTATATTACATTACACGTACATTCAATTCATTATTATATTAAATTACTGACCTATAAAAGCAAGACGTGGACCAAACGAAAAATATCGTAATATTTTGTATACTTTTTTTAACCATTATGTTCCTCTGTGATTTGTATCATTGAAAATGGTAATGTTTTTTAGTTCATGATTGTATGAGCCAGAATTTATCAGCATTATCAACACATAACTGTAGCACATAGTAACATTCACGTATTTAGGATGAAAATTATATTAAATTTCATACGAAGTTAGCGAAGAAAGTTTACTAGAGTTTGATAATGTTCGCCGACTGTAGGTTGGGAGTTGTAAGGCTGCACCAGACGTTTCGATAAACCAGCAAAGCATGAACATTTGAAAACTGTCACTCAAACTTGAAAACATCTCCTTTAAAGGTAACTACACCTCCATTACGGGTATACAAGCGAACGTGATCGCGGGGTAGCCGCGGAATGGAGTCAACGATAAGTTGATAACAGGGGTGCCAACCCAACCCCTCAGTTCGGTTCGACACACTGGAACTGTCATTTGTAATTCAAATGAAATCCAAGTGATGATTGGTATAGCGGAAATGGGACAGATTCAAACGTATATATACACGAGAATATGTGCGGAGAGGGAAAACGGACGATATTTCAAAATTGTTATCGTTCGAAAATTCAGAGTGGTCTTTTGAAATTCAAGAGTGAGTGAATACACTGTTTCTTTCACTCGCTCTGTCTGTCTGTGAGGTGAGTATTCAAAGAAGTTTTATCTGTGTCTTCAGTAGAATGTGCGTCATATAAAAGCGCAGTGTTTTGTTTCCCTCTGTTTCGTTTGTGTCGAGACAAAAATACAACAGAGAGAGTTTCCTACAGAAAGTTTGCGGTTTTTGTTTTAGAAGCTTCTATATTATATATTACGGTGTTGCCAAAAGGTGTATTGTGTGTTTGTGAATGCCAATTTCTAACCCCAAGCACTCAGCGTATCAGATAAGGACAAAACGCAAAAGTATATTGATAGTTGATACTGTACTGATGTATGGAGATTCAATATACTATGATTGAAATACATGATCGGCCGAATATACGCTTGTATTTATCAGTCGAAGTGTATATGTGGTCTTACTAAATCCAATAACATTTTAACACACACACAATTGCAATTCTATTCGCCGATTGTTTGGAAATCTATTATTAGAACACGCACTATTTGATTTTGTATCGGCTTTAATGGATAAACTTGCGAATATGCAACAATATATTGAACATCAAATACATTGCTAGCCGATAATTGATTGTTATGTTGAATTAGCCAATACAATATACAATGAAAATTCCTACATTCAATGACGTATTGGATATCAAATAAATCAATACAATTATATTTATTCAATTTGAGCAAGACCCCGAAAAACAAAAATGCATAAATCTTTCTCTACTAATACAATTGTTGTACGCCACAAATACTACAACAAAATGGGTAACGACATGTCGGTAAAGGGGCTGGTCTATAACAAAACGCATCACCAAGTTGCGAATACATGAGTGATTGACGTACATAGACTAGAGCGATAACATAGCGAACTCTCTTGGAAGAACGGTGGGCAACAACAATATACTTATGAGTCATCATGACCATTGATATTACCGTGAATTACATGTTCAATAATATAGCGGCCATGTAAACGTGAAATACAAACAAACGATTAACTATTACACACCAAGAATAATTATGATTTCACATACGTCGTGGCATTGTTGTGTCTGTCCACAACACAGTCCACCCGCATTCTAGTCCAAGTATAGAGTCATCTAACACAGGTACCACCGAGCATAATCAACTAACCTGGACGTACATTCATCAGTATTTACGGAGGTCGGTATTTAGTCGGTAGGACCCGCAAAGAGACGTTCTTTGCCGCCAATAACGGGGACTAATTAGAGTGCGGTGACGCCATTGCACGTTAGACGTTCGGGAGGAATTCTTGCGGGGGGTGTTGACTGTTGAGGTGGTCGGGGAGGAGGGGGGGGGGGGATGATGACGTCATTCCATGATCCAGAAGGGTTGTTAGCTCTTAGATTCGTCTTGTGTGTCGTGGGAGGTATGGTACACTATATGAATGTGTTTTGTATTATAATTACAAAATAAAACCGAGAAGTAGGCAATGCACTGAATAGAAGTACGAACACATTAATACAATAATTTCTACGGTATCAAATAAAGTTCACATTTTTATAAAACATATCTACTTTATTGTGGCTACAGTAAATACCGAAAAACAATCGAAACGGGTAAGCTTTAGAACACGTGTGAGTGTTTAGCCATACTGTAGTTAAAACAACCATTTTCAATCGTTTCCTTGAGGCTTGCTTATAGATCTGGGCGTGGAAGGTCCTAGGTTCGACGCCTGTACTAAATGTACCGCGTGCAAGTGATGCCAATATACTCGCGGGTGTAACCGAGGTTTGGGAGATCGATTCGGAAGTAACTAACAATGAGAACTGTCACGTGAGCCCAGTTTCATTTGTTCAAATAATAAATCCTGCCCGGTCCTCCCCAATGGGAGGGGGGGGGGGGGGGGGGGGGGGGAGAGAGACACCACGCATCGCTTACGCCAGATGCCTGGTGGAAACATTGATATTGATAATGTGGAAAACGAGTAAAATAATGGATATGATCAGTAAATTCTATGCATGTATTTATTTGTATTTCTAAACTGTGACCATAAAACGGAATGAATTATGGGCAAATTAATGACTTCCGATTAATTATCCAAATTTCACATATTTCCGATTAGTGAAAACGTTTGAAATAAGGGAATTTTGATATATTTTTTTACGTTCATCGAGAAGATTAGAAAAACGGAATACATGTATTTGCGCTATTGTGTTTAATTATAGACAATGAACGTTGCATCAGAAGAACCCTTGCTTCCGTGTGCCAGCTCTTACATTGCAGTCGGTAGTAACACTTACTAACACACACAAAACAAAACAAAAAACAGTAATGCCAACGATTTCTGTTATTGCAATCATGAAGTTTCAATAAATGAATGAACAACACGCAAACATAGACGCGTGATTTAGCGACTATTGAATAATATACCTGGTCAATGTTCTATCTCTGCGACTACACGGCTACATGACACAGTGAAACAAAAGCGAGCGCAATCCGATAATCCACCGTGATTAAATTATTGTCTGTTTTTCAGTTTTCACACACACACCCACCCCTCCCACACAGACGTACGCGCACGGAACAAATGTACAATCCAGAGAGAAAATGTGCGACAAAATCTCTTTTTAAACGCGTTTGTCCATATACGATATAAAACACCTACGTATCGGGAGATTTCGTTTAAATCAAACCGCGCCCATGGATGATAATTATCACGACGGTTTTAATCATCCGTTGGGCTTACAAAGCCGCGTGAGTGACCCTGGCCAAAAGGCGTTCGTTCATACCAGCTACCAAAAGTTGCGGGGCGGGGAAAACGCTGTTAGTTGAGTGAAACAGAAAACAAGTGGCAACATCAAACCGAACGCTGATTGTCATAGCATGGTGTGCTAGTACGTTTTATGGGCCAATGTGTGAAAGATAAGGGAATTAATAACGACACGCACAACTGAAAATTGACGCGAGCCAAACAATTCGAGAATGGAAACAGTTCACACACAACAATTCCTCTAAATCGTTAATGACAACAATGCACAACAATGAAAAATTAACTTTGATATAACATTTGAAAACTAGTTTTTATAGTTGTTCATTGTTGTCGTTTGAGGTTTAGAGGACCGTGATTAACCAAGTCTGAGGATTCTAGACCTATTTTGAAAACGGTCTATTGAATTGAACCTTACACAATATAGAAAATAGCGCTGCTAAGCAACCTCTTTACGGCGCCATTAAAACGATGTAAACAATAACTTAACAATGAATAATGGACATTGACAGTTAAACTCATTCTCAAAATAGTTTATTTTCCAGAATTTGAGTTGTCATATTTATTTCCGATATTTATTTTATTATAACCATACAAATCAACCATATAAAGACAGTGGATACTGGCGTAGATGATCGCGGTTTATAAGCAGACGTGTTTTTTTTTTTTATTCACATGCAGTCCTCGAGTGAGTGGCCACAACGCGGACAAGAGGGCTCTTGACAACGAGTATCGCCATCAATTGCTTTGCTCGGTCGATAACAATAACAATAAACAGTGAGGCGGAGAACACTCGAACTAAACTAGGCCCGTAACAAACGGTGCTTTGTTGGTTTTAAGCGTCGGGCAGAGAGATTCATCGTTTAAATAAAAAAAAGGTAAACACATAAAATTAATAAAAATAATAATAATAATAAAATTGATAATAATAATAATAATCATAATATATATAAGGCTACAGGTTTGTTTTAATAACCCAACCCACAAGCATTAGTTTAGCAAATATCGCCCACAATGATTACATGATGTTTATTCTATAAAAAGAAAAACGGCAAATTCGACTCAATCATCAATCTCAATCAATCGACTCAATCAAATCCATTATACAAACCCATACATTTCAACTGTGATCATCCCTTACAACGTACTACACAACGGATGCACTTTTGATCTTACTAAAATGTGGACCCAAATGTAAGCAAAATAGTGCAGAAATATGGAATTAAAACGGTAAAATGGTACAAATACACGAAGATTGTTATTTGTTAGAGAGAGAGAGAGGGGGAAGGAAATCTACAGACAATCCTATTGTTAACTGCGATAACTAACTACCCCAATCGGAAAGGTTCAAATATTTCACCTTCTCACATCCATCTTGCACAAACAGGTAGGTACATCAAACTTGTCAAAATTTATATTAATAGTCTACGTTGTAATAACATATATTGTTTCCCCGAGTTGCATTCTTGGTAATTGCTTCAAAACTTAAAGAGGATCCACATCAATTATAATTACAATATAGAACATCAAATAAATATAGGTAACATAGTTTACGAATGATCTGTAAAAATGTGTCTGGACGCTTAAATTATAGCCGGTCTAGTAAAGCTTACGGGTCCCCTACAATTAGACACGTTCTCGGAGGTAGCCTGTAAGATAGTTCTCGTGTTATTCAAACGATTACACGTTGTGACCAACAATTATGGGCGCAATGCAATCATTTCTATGTTAGCCCGCGCCGGGGGGTTGTCGGCCCTCACGCGAACCACGCAGGGACCATCTTCCTTGGGGCGGCTCTGGTTCCACGTAACCTTGCGTCGATCTCACCTCACTCATTATCGCTCGCTGGCCTGGCACCGCTCGCCTGCTACACAACACTTGAACACGAGCAAATGGAAGTGAAAAAAGTGTTTCGGTCAAAGTTTGTTTATACAATGTTTAATTATAATTTATACTGTTCTCGAATATCAGTCACTTTATCACTTGTAGGCCTAAATAGCCGTCGAAGTGTTTCGAAATATTTTTACGCGGTTCTTTGTCAAGGATACATACACAGCTGTATCGGAGGATTTTATATAGATTTTAAATAAATGTCTCTTTGATAAGTTTTGAAAACTATTCTTAAATTTTTATTTTATGACATAGTTATGGGTAAATATTTAAAATCAGAACCAATATTAAGAATGTGTCCATAAACAACAAAATACAGAATATTTATTGCTACTACGCGTATATAGTATACCGGTAGTGCAAGAATCTCGAGAATTTTTAAACGATGCTAATATTTATAACATTCACACCCAAAAGTTATATTCCAAAATTATGTCCAACACCACTGCTATACATCTGTCCCAAACGACTGATTTCAACTGAAAAAGCGCAACAATACATCAGCGGAAAGTGCATCATAAAAGTGTAGAAAATGCGAATTGTTTTTCACCGTATTTAAAACGAGATCAAGTGCGGACAGTGAACAGTGAGAAGCTAATCGAATTATTTAGCTGGGTGGACGAGATGCAAGAGGAATGCCGCTCAGGCAATATCGATGACCGGACCACTTTTTCTAAACCCGGCGTCAAACTTAGCTGTCTAAAATATGAAACGACGAAAGAAAAATAGAAAAATGACATAGTTACGGATGTTTCTGTAATAGAAGTGAGGATAGAGTGGGATTAGTTTGTCGCGACGGCTTCGCAACTTCTAGCCGGAAGAAATAACAATTTCATACACGTCCACTTCGCTTAGACGAATAACAGAAAACCACTATCATTATGCATCATTATGTTTTCACGCAACACGAAGAATTACGTTGACAAATAAGGACAGATAATCAATATCGACAAAAACTGGTTCATAACGTTTGCAACACGTTCGCGTCGTATGGAAGGTTAGACCCACCCGGGCAAGTGTTTGGCATAATAATGGAAATGGGTAGAATAATTTTCTCGTTAGCCGGCTTGGCTTAGTCGTTGAACTGACGGTTTTAAGTGGAGGTAATTACACAAATTTTACACCTGCAACATCGATATTAAAGCAAAGCAACGCCATATTGATTTTTTTCGAAAACGGCTGGGAAGCAATTATGATCCTGTATTTGGGTTTCGTCATACAAACATAATTATGAAATACAGAGTAATTTTACGTTTGCTACTCAAGACTATGTGTTAAAAAATAAAAAAATGTGTGGCGGATGGGATTCGACCTTAGTTCTAGTCCAATAACATAGACATGCAAGAGACAACGGTTTGGGTTCGAGCAAATAGCGCCACATCAACACAATAACTTATTATAATTTTTTTTATTATTATTTGGGGTATAAAGGCAAAACAAAACACAACTTGGACTGTACAAGAGCACATATTTAGATATACCTGTCGATATGCCTGGGCGTAAAGTTTTTTATGTCGGAGATTAAAACATCATGAGACGGTAATGCCTCAAGGCACGTTGGCAATACTGAATTATGACGTCATGGGTTTAGAATATGCTTTCGGGGTGCATCACTTCACCATAGTCATCTAGTGAGACAGCCTGACGACAGACCGTATAAACTACCCTGTGAGATATGAAAACTTCATTACTAAAACTTTGTTGTTATTTCTAGTACGTTAAGTGTGATTATAACATGAGATTAACTCGACAATTTAATAATAACACCAGCGTACATCTAACGGTCACATTATGAGCTTACCTCTGCTTTAAGAGAAAATATGTGCATTCTGTTAAAATTAAATACCGTGTCTACCGTAAACTGAAAGACGGCCAGGTTTTAGAGTTTGATCACTGTAATGAAAGAATTAATACGGTGCAAGAACGAAGGAATGCGGGCGAAGTAAAGACTGTCTTGAAAGTAGGAAATTGTCATTACAAATTCACTACAGTTACAGTATAATAAAAGTGCCAGTGGGTCACAAGAGGACATTTCTATTTAAATGGGTAAAGTTTTCTTCTTCGAAATAGACCATACATAAATAAATATTGTTTTTTTAGGTCTCTAGACTTTTCGTCTTAATAATAGAGACCTGTAATGGCTTAAGTGTAAGTTACTTGGTGGTGTGTGTTCTGAAACGACACGCTCGCTCCCGCTAGGCCGCTAGCTCGCTCGCGTCGTGCGCTCGCGGAGCGGCTGAATAATTTAACATCACGAATATCTGAACGCACTCCAAGCACAGGTTAGTCTAATTGTCCGGCTTGGCGCTAAAAGGGCACAACCACTGATATCGTGATTAAAGAAATGGACGGCCAAGGTTATTTCAAGTCGTCAATTATATTTTCGTGAAACGTACGATTTACAGAGCAGTGGTTTTTGTTCCGACCCAACTCAAGAGCGGATCACAACAAAAACAAAAGATGAAACGACGGAGAAAAAACACGCGGAGTTGGGCTAATGAAATCTAGCGACAGTCGTGGACTCGACGTTTATACACAAAGACATTCTGCTGCTCATTTCATCTTATTCTCAATTATTTATTTTTCTGTTCTATTTATTACAAAAATTAAGACTAATTAATATCGCTATGAACACAGATCGACTGACGATCACATCGAAACCGTCTTATTACCTCACGCACGTCTAATCCCTTCAGTCAACGCGGCACAATTCCCCGAAAACCGCATAATTCAATGAATCGGGCCGCGAGAGCCCTTAGTGTCTCGATATAAGTTGATTTTACTCTCCACACTTGCACAACCCGTCAGTTTTAAAATACCACGCCATTAGAAAGACAATGACGTATATCTCGCATCTTGCTCATCGACTTAGGTCGTTCTTGCACAACATGTCACTTATGAGTCTTTATAGGTTTCTTTTCAATACGGATATATAAACACGGGGTACGCTGGATCGATATATGTTACCCTTCCACTTTCACCTGACGGTGATCTATCATCCCTGGCTGCATGTATATAGGTCAGGAGGAAATATGCGTGATTTGATAATAAGTTATGCGCCAGTGCAGCGAGCACTGTCATGGCTTTTGTATATTAAAATAGGTATATCTGTTACATAATGGAAACCCAGGCTATTATGGTCCTAATAAAAAAATTCTGTGGACGAGCGTTGTCATGAGTAGAAAGACGGCCGACGTAATGTAATAGGATTAAAAGACTTTTATGAAAATAAAGGGATATCGATCATAATTCAGCGATCGGAGATGTTATTAGAAAGAAGCTCGTGCAATTCGCGAGAAGCTAATGGAAGTTTTTTCGACGAGGCGAAGCGCATAGAACGAGTCTTCTTGCGGGATACAATGGCGCGCGGTGTATTCTGGGTGGCCCTGGGGGATACGGAACGGAACGGAACGGAACCTAATGCGAAATAAAATGTAAAATACGCGGCTGCATCTGCGGTGCCTCTCTTAGACACCTTCAGGTGTTAACATGAATTATGTAAAGTTATTTTCGCTCGAGGGTTTCGGTCAAATGTGGTCTTACTACATCGGGACCAATTTCGACCCATTATAACGCATAATGCAATGTGATTTCTTCGAAAGGGGAAAAAACCTACCTGGGTTACATCTAATGTGAGTTGTTTAGTTGAAAATCCTGACTCCATAACAAGTTGTAATACTGTCAGTAAATACATAGCCATCCATGCATATTGCATAGTATTTGCAGTAACTATACCTCATACGCTTACATTTTTGTGATAGACAGTTTGATCTTACCTCTCAACAATATATCCATAAAACTTGACAACGTAAAAAACACTACTTATTCAATTACCTAACAATTCTGCCCACGTACATACATCTTGTAATGTATGGTATAGTACAATATACCGCAATGCACTATGAAACGAATCACCAAAAACCACTAGTCCACCAATACTAATGACGTTTAAAACCAATTATTATTAAAACGGATTCAACACCACGACGTATAACAGTACAAAGCATGGTTTCATTGCAGCGCATCTTTGTCTGCAATGTCGAGCAGCAACAGTTTGCCGTGCGATGACAGAGCAACAAAGAGCTTCACAGCCTCGGGCAAAGAACTTAGCTCGATAATAACACGAGTTTCAATCACAGCCTTCTAGGTGATTATGTCGTTGGAAATTCGTTCAATTCTTTGGCGGCGTGAGAAAAAAAAGGAGGACGTTTCTAAATACATTTGTTAGGATACAGTTAAAATTATTTAACTGTATCTTAGACATCCATGGAACATTGGGATCATTTATAGTTTTTGTTTCGTCTACAATCCTATTTCGTTTGAACTGTATTTCTCTGACATTGAGTCGAGTGTCTCTAAAGAAAACCTCGTTTTCGTTATTCAGGCACAAAGATCTACGGTTGAAGGCAACAGAGAAAAGACAAGTACAAAACAATAAGACATTATTTCTCCTGCGATCTCAGAGATCTATGCGCGCTATATCCATCGTACGATATTAAAATAATAAATAAAATACATTACCCTAGTGTTATGCTTATATTATAAATGTTACATCATAACTGCTTTGCTAGTACGAAGGTAGGCCAGGCACAGCTGTCCGTGTATTAACTTTCATTGGGGTGACATTACCCGTACCGTGTTGTGTGTAAGGTGCGTGCTCGAGTGGGCACGTGCGCGTTTTACAAGTTACATTATACTTCCATAAAAAATGGGAAAATAAATTGAGAAAGAAAGTATTGCACGAATGTTGTATATACATTTCAAATTGATTGTCAGTCACGTTTGTCACAGCGAAGGTTTCGGTACTGTTGAAATTAAGGCTATTGTGAATAACACAAAACGGCACAACTGCCAAATGCAAATTCATGCTCCAAACATACGGTTTATTTATTACAAAAGATAGAATAATAAATAATGATGGGAACATGATTCAAATCGCAGTAAAGTGTGTTTTATCCCTGGTTTATGTCTTGGATTGAGATAAGGGTCGGCGTACACAAGCAAGCCAGCCAGCGATAGTTAGCTCCTGCGCCATTGTCCGGCCCTGATATTCAGGAGCATTCCTCCCGTTAGTCCTGCGGTCAAGGGGGCTGCAGGACTGTGGTCAACTCGCAAGGGGATTTAAACCACCCCCCACTGCAATGTGACGTCACACACAAAACCAACCCCGTTCTTATTAGAGAAAGGGTCTGTTTCCGCTTTCCATTCTTTCTCATCCGTCTCATGATAACTTTGTTTTCTGGAAAAAAAAAAATTCCATTTAAAAGTAATGTGTTTCCTATTTCTTCTGTATCCGTCATCTAATGTTCCCATACATTACCATCCATGAGAGCTTCTGTTCTCTCCCCCCCCCTCTCTCTCTCACTCTCTCTCTCTCTCTCTCTCTCTCTCTCTCTCGCTCTCTCTTTCCCCCATCACAAATCCCGACATTCTAACACTCTCCTTCTGCATCAGGGTTCACCATTTTCCACCCGCGTACACCCCACATTTTTGCATCTTTTTCTTCTAATGCTTTGTCTATCTCTGTCCCCCCCACAACCAACATGAACACAGTTTCAGTTGCGTCTCTCTCTTCTTTCACCTCCAGCGCCATCTCTCTCCAATTTATGTTATCGATTTCACATCCTGGTCTGCCGCGCTGGTCGAGGGCCCGAAAACCTCGTATCTCCGACACCCAGAGCGCCCCAGTCGCGCACCGGAACAGAAATAAACGGGTTGTGCATTTCTATTTCTTTATCTCGCTATATACACAACACGCGGTGAGCTTACTTGTTAACCTGCTTCACTCTACCCCGCACTGAGCCGCATTTCTACATTCTGAAACGGCAACACTGCAAGTTGTAAATGTAAACAAACCTTTCATTACCGATAAACTGAAAATGTAATCATATCGGTTCGTAATCCCCAAACTATACTCGTCAATTTGTTCTTTGCAATAAATCTTTCATTTCTAATGAAAATGAAATCGTGTGGGCGTGATGTTAGAATCTAGGGTCACGAAACTAACTCTTGCACCAGAGTAGAGATGATGAAACTTTCAACGTCTGCTTCTCCTCAATACACCGATGTGATGCAGCAACAGAGCAAGACAAGACTGTATTAACAAGTGTTTGTCAATGGACAGTGTGTCATTTGTAGTCATCAGTCACACTCACAGTGCAGACAATTCACACATTGTTGTTCTTCAGTTATTGCGAGATGTATGCACGATTTGTTTGCAATTGGTAGAGATTCCTCATTCTAGCATTCATTTTCTCCAAACTTAGCATTGATTATTGGAAATTTTCAATATGAGGACTTGCACTTCTAATCACAATTACGTACAAATATTTAAAATCAATTCAGTTGCAACTACTTGCAGAGATAAAATGCAATTCTTAACTAAACCTCAATAGGAATGGGAATACATTTTTTTCTGCATTATTTGCATTTTGTAGCGTTTTCAAAAATACATGTTCACTAATTTAGCATCCAAACCCGAAACCGCTAACCAAACGTATCTCTAGCAACGGATATTAATTAAATAATACAGTATTAATAAATGTATTTATTTATAGATATAACTGTGTCTATCGAATGCAATAATACTTGACCAGAATCTGCGTATATGTGTGCGAGGTGTGTGTTTCAGACACACAAGTAAATGAGAACCACGGGCTGGGAAATTCTAGGCATAAAAACATCAGATATATCAAAGAAACCATAACGTAATAGTTTTAAATGCACGTAGCTGCTAAACTGTACAAAGTAGGATAAAGCAATTTGTTTCCGAAACCCATAACATGTCCATTAGCCATTAGCCCGCATGAGTGATCGTTAACGGCTTCACCCACGTTTTAAAAACCTGTCATTTCAGTCTCACGGTGACAGTTCTGTTGCCGACGTTTCTGTGTCGTCCACGGCCATCTCGATGTTTCGAAACGTCCACTCATTAGGTCCTAGTGCTGCTCTGCTACGGCCTCAATTAGAATAATTCTTCATTTAAATTTAAACGAGGATCATTTTTTCTAAGGGGGACATCGTTCGCAAACGATGATGACGCCATTTAAGAACGTGTCTCGCTAGCTAGGTGGTATGCGAACACACGAACAACTTCATGCGAACGACTCAATTTATACAACCTTCGAATTGAAGAGGACATAAACCCCAAGTCTATTAGGAATTCCGTTTTACGATTCTAATTAGAACAGTCCCGAGAAGTCGAACTGACCGACCGGTACTATGTGATTTCATGACACACACAATTTAATATAGCTTTAAACTTGTGTAGCAAAGATTGTTTTTTTATATATCACATCACACCGTGATTCCTTTTCGAAAACAGTTTTATGGCGGCGATATAAATCCGGCACTACGCCCCTGCGGTGGAGTGAGGTGGGCACAACCACACCCAGCCAATTCCTTCCTTCCTCCTGGCAGAGGTCTCACTCATACGCGCGTGTATCGCTTGGCTTCTCACTCCTCTCGCTTGGATGCAACAATACGCGCGTGTATCGCTTGGCTTCTCACTCCTCGCGCTTGGATGCAACAATACGTGCGTGTATCGCTTGGCTTCTCACTCCTCTCGCTTGGATGCAACAATACGCGCGTGTATCGCTTGGCTTCTCACTCCTCGCGCTTGGATGCAACAATACGCGCGTGTATCGCTTGGCTTCTCACTCCTCGCGCTTGGATGCACCAATACGCGCGTGTATCGCTTGGCTTCTCACTCCTCGCGCTTGGATGCAACAATACGCGCGTGTATCGCTTGTCTTCTCACTCATACGCGTGTGTATCGCTTCGCTTCTCACTCCTCGCGCTTGGATGCAACACATTCAAACATTTCAATAATACCTGCAATTCTCTCATTATATCCAGAAAACTATCTTTAAAGATTGGTAATTTTCGTTTGCGTATTTCAAGTACCGATGGGTCCCTATAAACGCCCCATTGTCCATTGAACACACTTTTAATAGTATGCCATATTTTATTGATATTAAAATATTTGCCATTTCCTGTTTGTGGTGCCCTAAAGTTTGCGGTTAAACGGCCATGCCTTAAATCACTGTACATAAACTCATAAAGTTTACCTAGAGGGCTTTGGAGGGTTGGGCGAAATGAAGCAGTAGGCTGATAGCAGGATTTAAAGCACACTGTCACCCTTGTCCCAATATCACAGAACACGAGATTTCCGTTTTATATTTTAGTCCTCACACCTTTCTCACACCTACGCAAGGTTTTCACACAATTTTAACATTATGAGTCCATATAATGATACAGCCTTACGTTTGCCCAGCGCATATTTATCCTGACACCGAGATAGAGTTTGTTTGTCGCTAGACCCAAAGACGCCGCCCATAGCGTGGGCTATAACAAGGTAATAAAGTATGTCCTGCAATCCCAACGGCGCCCAGTGCTGGGAAATAGTTCGTTTGAACCCACCTCAGATTTATCGGAACAATCAAAACTATTTAGGAAGACGGTCCGAATTTATTCGATATTAAATTTCACCTTGGCTATCGTTAATAAATATGTCAAAAATCGAAAGGACTTACGCACTTTTTACGTGGATAACATTAATGCGGTCTAACAGGAGATTCCTCTCTTTGATGTCTCAGTTTAGAGAGCGGTGTCTCATACGAGGCCGATGCGTCGATACAAAGACACTTGAATTAATTAAATACCTATTTTAGAACACATTTTTTACACAACTCGCATCACATATCAAAGATAGGCTTGTCTATCCGAAAGCAAATTCCATTTGGTTTTGATGTCTCATTTTGAAAAAAAATACGTATTTCAAATCGTGGTTCGCCTTTTAAACAGCGATTCTTTTGCATTTGTCATAATGTGACATTTCTCATCAGACTTGTATTATTCTTTCTTTTTCCGGTTGAGTTATTTCAGTATTGTCAAAGAAATCTTTTGACAAGTTAATACAATGAGGCCGACATGATACGTGTCTGCTCGCTTCTGATTGGCCGAGAGAAGACCGTGTTACTGCTTCGGCTTTGCTGTCCACTGCGCTTCGGATTAAATCGAGAAGCGCTGGCGTTTTTTGTTGTAAGCCCACTCAATTACAAGCGTTGCTGCATTTCCATCTATTATTCCACAAGACTTGGAGACCACGAGACAACCCACGGTTTGGCTAATTCTGATACCGACTATGTTCATCATGTTTCATTGCTAATCGAGACGGTGAGACGGTACAATTGACACTGCCCAAGCCAGTACACAAGAACAAAGCATAACCGACCACGGCCACTAATATGGTTTATGATGTGGGCACGTGGAGCACAAAATAAAAATACAAAAACAATATATTTTACATATATATATATATGATCCAAGCCATCGGTTGAATACAACTGGCGCAGCATAAAATTGTGTTGATATATTATTTATAGCACATTCTAAAATGATTGATTTTAGAAATCCCAACTACTGATAAAAAAAAACAATTTCAGTTTAGCACTTCCCATAACATTCGCGTGATAAAAAACATACTGTTTTTGGTATTGCAGCATTTTCCAACGACAAAACACTATTTGGTTCACATTTTCTTCATTGCTTTAATGAACCTTACTTTTACTCAGAAAGTTATCACCTTGAATGTCGACAGCCCGGTGGTCAAAACATTACATTACCATACATGTAACGTAAGGACGGCGCGATAAGCACAAGGCGAAAATGCAACAAGATCATTAGCCGAACCGAACCTCAACGCCAGAACGGCAAAGTCTATTTTTATGGCTTATTAATTCAGTTATTGAAGATTAAGAGCGATTGAATTAAGTAAGATTGAGTTATATTTCGCATTTGAGGGGTTTAACATTTTGTAGGTAAGACCTGGAGCAATCTTTTCAGCGGCGTTACTTTGCGTTATAGTTCAATGAGTGGATCTTTGCAGAATATACACTCAGTAGGGCAGATGCATTTTCATTCAATTATTGTAAATGTTGTATATTATAATGTTATGTTTAGAAATAATTTTTTTACTTCTCGTTGATTCATCATTGTGTTATGTTGTCTTTGGTTCGGTCTTTGGTTTGTTTGTGCTCCGAGCCGAGTCTTTCACCGACACAAAATCCACTGGCCACTATTGACAGAAGAGCTTACTGAAAATAAATATCTAAAACCAATCTCTTCTTCAACCTTTAATCTTTCTCCTAATTAAGCTTTAGCACAGTCACGGTCCTAAACTAAGGAGACTATTAAAGGGCGACGTTACGCTAAGACGGATAAGGTTAAGCCAAAGCTTGCGATGTGATAGACTCACTAACTATTATACACTACTTCGTTGTTCCTATAACAGAAAATAAACTAAGAAAAGTTACACTATTCATAACCTGGGGGTAGTTAGTCAGATCGCGAAGAATAATGAGAGACCTTTACATAATTCTATCCTTCAAGTACTCGCTTATTACTTCATACTCTTCATCTTCTTCAATACTTTCCAAAGCACATGAGCTCATTTCGGTGTAAAATATTCTGCATAATAAACATCTTGTATTTACAGCGTACAACTGATAGTGACAGACCCAGTCTACGCTTCGTCTATTTCCATGAAACTACTGCAATATAGCACCCGTTTTTGCGTCAGATATTTACATTCAAGAACGACATAGATTATATTATCCATAGACCGCGTTTTTCAAACCTCTCCGCGCGGCTGAAACCCGTTTTTACCTTCAAAAGGAGAAATAATCCCGTTGAAATTTCAGGACGACGACGTTGCCCCGATATATAACTCCTCTCAAGCGTAATCACCCCCCCCTCCCCCCCACGTATATAATGAGCTCGTGTAACACGGTGTAATTAATCAAAGTTCGAACGAAACTGGAAGTTACATGAGTTGACATCAAAGCCCTTGATAAGCTAGATAGACCTACTATACTATAGACTTACATCGTGAAAGGTTCGGTGTCGTACCTCTGAACCAATCACAGGCGACGTGTGTGAGGGTGACGTTAGACGACACAGAGAACGAGGCTGCCTATTGGCTGGGGGAAAGATCGCTTGCGTCGCGTGTGACGTCACCGCGATGAGGCGTTGGTCGCGTCAAGCCCACCAGGATACCGATCAGGCTAACATAAGGCGCTAAGAGATAAATAATTCAAGAATCAGCATGTATTCCAACAACGGTAGGTACGTCGTGGGTCGAGTGATGTCTTTCTTTGTAAAGTGTTTGGTGTGATGCATCTTTGGGGGGGGCGGTGGCTTTAGTATGTATGACTTCTCCAAGGCGGTGGCCGGTATCTGACAGGTGTGTTGTTTGTTGACCATTGTGCGACCGACGCCTATGACAAGAAGTGAAGGCGACGCTAGTGCGCGTGCGGCTAAAGCGCGCACGCTAACGCCTCGCGTTACGTTCACGCTGTGAGCAAATACAGCGGCCAGCATGGCATGACGTTGTGTGTGTATGTTTCTGTGAGGGGTATAATTGGCGTTCAGCTATCGAAATCGTTAGAAAGGCGGTGACGAATAAGCGAGAATGTTTTAGTTGTAATTAGTTTGAGACGCCTTATCTGTGTTTTTGCAAAAGGGTGGAATATGAATAAAGGGGTTATTGATTATTAACAGCTGTTGGCAATGTGTTGGTCGGGTACACAGTGATGAAGTTAGATAACTACAAAAACAAAAATTTGGTAAAATGTTTGTTCTTTTGGTATAATATGTCGTTGTATGAGGGCTCGTTATGATAAGTAAATAAATTAAGTAATGAAGTCTATCACGCCACTAACTGTCAAGAGATAGCGCTGCTACATTGACTGCGTCATTTTACGTTCAATAGAAGCCCAACAATTGAAATATTCAACAATTAACATCTAACAACACCTGTGTATTAGTTCACAACGTTGCCACCAGAAGGTGTGACCCCTAACTAGATAGTGTCGTCAGTCACCTACATTTAACGACACATCGGTCGGCGCTATGCAACACACGCTAATGACTTTGTGAACGTATCGATACGGTGGCACAACTTGACGTTCCTAAATTTAGCCACTTGTCGCAGATGTTCGCTGAAATCTCGAACTAAGCGAATCAATTAACTATAAATAACGTGTCGCTCGTTAATAAACTTGTCACCAATATGGCACAAGGGTTGAAGGGTATTTAGTTTCTAGTGATTCTAGACAGAGCTCTGACGATGTAGTCGTAACAGGAATTTCAATCAATTTTACTAGTTTAAAATTCCCCAGAGGAAATTGAAAATTAAAGATAAAATTTTTTTTTAACGAGACCCGAACCGAAGTGCCAAATAAATGTATCTGAAAAATATCTCTAACATCATTTCGAATCCGAACTCGTCACCGCTACATACAACTTCGTTCGATCCACGTGACTGACGTTCGAGCATAAAATCGTAAAACTACAGTAAAAATCATGACACAAGATTAGTTTGTCATGACTCATGATGTTCTGTGTATTTACTCTGACCAATGGGAGTAATGTCCCCTGGCTCTCCGATTGGCCGACAGTAAAGGGAAAGAACACAACCACAGTTATGCGTGTATGTAGGCCTATGCATCATCTTTTAAAACAATTGATGAGGGTTTTTAAGCGAAACGTCATCAACGTTATTAGTGCTATAGCAATAACACATGGACAGATAGTTTAAAATAATAGTTTAACAGCGTTGATTTATAGCTAAGAATGCAACATTAATTGTTTCACTTCGTTGTTGTGATCGTTGAAACGGATCGACTAGCGCCTAGACTGTAGCCTAGGGCGCCGTATTATCCTTTGACCCACTAGACGAAAGCGAGAAAAAGATGGCCTCCGCTCAAAAAAAATGCAAATCCACACCTCTGAACGTAAATTCAAGCCTTCAGAAAATAAAATATAATTTCGTAATGGGTCTAGTGCTCGCTGGCTGGCAGCGCGCCTTCGTGCGTGAGCTACATAGCAATGTGATTGCGCGATGCCCATGCACTATGCAGGTAAGTGCCCTCAAAGGCCCACTAAAACTAATACACCAGCCGGACGAACAAAATAGAGACACCGACTATAAACTTCGCACTAGACAAATTATATGGACATGCAAGTCGTTGACCATTGCATTACAGAACGTCATATAGTAGGTCGATAGCGCCTGGCGAGGTGGCATGCATACTTCAATTGTCGCCTTAGAGGAGATTAATCATGCGCTACATTTGTCATGTCCAATGAAATTACCAACTTATTACAATTACTGTGCTGACGCCCTCCCGGGTGCAATGATGGGTACTAACCTTGCGAGGGTGTTGGAAGCGATTTGTTTAGTGGCAAGGTCGAGTCGTTACCATCACTGTTTAGAGTTTAGTTAGACCACACTCTCAAATCTATTATGAGGCGTTTCACATGAATATTTCCTTCAATCGAGTTAGGGTCGTCAAAAGAACTGAAGACTTAGTTCTAAAACGTTTCAATTCTCCAAGATTTCAAAATACAACGATATTTCATACCCCTATCGAGAACCTAAATATAGAAATCCCATCATGATTACAAAGAGTCTTATAGTAGGTATGTGACACAAGGTATTTATCACATCCTTGTTCGAATACCTCCTCTCATTCATGCGATACAAATCGATAAGAGGTGTGTTACCATTTATTGATTTTTTTGTGACAACTAAATTACCTTTGCCCAAAAAACGGTATTAAGATTGAGCACGCTGCCTGGTGCAGTGAAAGAGATAGGATAGGCTAACCCTTCTTCGCCCCTAATTACAGCATTGATCGTGTATTGTGGCCCCGTAGCAGTCGCGTGTGTGCGTGCCTAACATTAGTGCAAGGCGTGTTTTGTGCTTGGGCACTATAGGGGGCGCTGGCATGTTGACATTGTGTGATATGTATACTGGCCATGGTATAGCCTACATTTTACACTAGAAAACCACCGATTTCTGCCGGTTCAAACTGCTTAAGTTTCACTAAGTAACCCAAAATATGTCACCGCCAAGACAATTAAGAGCTCATTCCTATTTCATTATGTAAATGTTTCTTTGTACCAATAAACATTTTATTTTCTTGTTATGTTATGTTCTCATTTAGCGTTTGTAATGTGCAACGTTTGAAACATATGGAAAACTGAAATAATTAAAAATCTCAATACAGACATATGAAAGAGTACTTAATTCTCTAAGGGATGAATTTTTTTTAAAAAATATATCACAGTATTTTAAGCAATTTTAACATACAGAAATCGGGGTTTCCGCAGGACAGGTGGACATAGAGGAATGTTGGTTTCCGCAGGACAGGAGGACATAGAGGAATGTTTGTTTTCACCTCCACTGTCAATGACGTATTGAAGATAGCCATGATTATACTTGATTTTACCTTGAGTAGCCTAAGTAAATCGGTGCAAATACACAATAGTGTCGAAATGGGAACTGTACAATTGTTGAAACTTGAAAGCCTCGTTTCACCATCGACATGCCGAGAGCGACACAGGCCACGAACCCCTGTGGCTAAACAAATCTGATCAACGAGTCGGTTCTATTTAATTAACCAGCCAGTCTGTCTAAAACTGAGGCAGATCATTGTCTTTCACTGCGGCACAGCAGGTGGACAAAATGAAAGTAGAGTGACGTGAAATGGTGCGTATAAACCGGCGCAGATATTACAGGTACGCCCTTTGTCGACCGTACCCGATATCGAGGCCGACCGACTGGACCCGACAACAGCCGAGCCTAATGAATGATGCAAACACGAAGTGGCCGCCCAAGGAACGACAACAAAAGATGTTGGCCTCATCGTTTTCGTACCCTTTCGTTTAAAAATATATACCCCACTATTATATGACAAAGCGTATTAAAAATGAAAAATCTTGTGAGATCTTTGGGGGGTGGGGGGGGATTTAATATGAAAATACGGCCGCGTCATGGTCAAAAGACCGCTTCGGGGGACGCTGGAGAATGATGATAGATGGCCATGAGCGTCGATAGAATAACCACTTCGAATAATCAATTTGAACAAAACTGTTGGAGATTCCGACGAACTTGTAAGGAAAGAAGAAAGAGTAAAAAAAGAAACCGTGAAAAGATTCCTCGGACTAGGGCCAGCTAGAGAGAACGATTCTTCCGTGTATGGAAACCATTTTCAAGATGGAAACATAAAATTTGACGAGGCTATAATTTGTGAATTATAGTTCATTGGTTTTCTCCTTTCTGCGTCTGATGACTTCGCGCTGGGAATCGTTTTCTCGCGCTTGGAAGAAACGTTTTGTAATTTAGGTCCACACACAGGTGCCAAACTAACTTGTACACGTATTTTATTTAAATCAGCAAATCTTAGAACACGGAACAGTTATCATGACATAAGTTGTTGCTCGTTAAACTGTCATAAAACTCAAGGGAACTTGGCGGCCATAAAACAATGTCATAACAATACTCTAATAGTGTAGTAAAACTGTTTGTCTGTTATGTACCCGCAAGCCTTGCAGCGTGACGCAGTGGGTTGTAAAATAGTTGCCAATTGAAAATAATAACAGCTAGTACATTGAAAAACATACCCCTTGCAAGGAATTGAACCCAGGTCTCCCACTTGACAGACGGGTTTTACATCTGATTTTCACTGAATTAGCTTCACTAAAGCCAGTATTTCTCTTATGTGTATTCTACAACGTGTTCACGAAGGAAATGCAATATAACACTGTTGTAGCCAATATATTTGACACGCAGAATAGTATTTTGTATGTGCGTGCGTTTACATTATTATTCCTTTGCAGCATGCCCATATTTTTCGCCTCAGCCTTAGCGCTAATAATAACGTGCAATTTCATTGTTTGCCAGTTTATTGGTTGTTTCGTTGTTTCAGCGTTTAATTCAATAATGTGCGGGAATCGGTTAGTGTGCGAAACGCCCTAGGAACACGAATATGAACACAGGGCGTGGCTCAACTCATATCGCAGGAATTCCGCCAATTTGCATCATTTACTGGATTTTAATTTCATCGTTCCAAAGCTGACAACGTATTTTTGTTGAAAATGTCATAGTTTGTCAGATTGCTAATTTTGTTTTAACGCCTTGTAATGACTACCTTGCATTACATCCACGAGACAGGGGTTTCAGGGAGGTAGGTGGCTCAATGGTAGCACTCGAGCGTCTATTGCGAGAGGTTGTGGGTTCGAATACGGTATCACATTGTTACCAAATAATACGTTTCATATATAGTTAGTCTGAATGCATTTCATTGAAAGTTCCCAAGTTTCCAATGTGAAAACTAGTTTTAAAATACGAATTGTTTATTAATATACAATGTTGCCAGCACAATATCGAAGGGAAATACACGAAACGTATCTAACATTTCAATTCAATTTCCTAGTATCAGATAGAGGGATGGGAGGGGGGGGGAGGATTTCGTCCAACACGCAATAATTTCCCCCTCCCTCCGAGTGCACCCCTTACACCCCAACAACCCCGTTATACGCGACTGTCGGCGTGGAAGGCGAGCGAGAGCGATCCTAGCGGTGATAGAAGGAAGTACCTCGATCAGAGTGGGTGGGGGTGGGGTGGGGGTAACTCCCTTCAGTCAGTCAGTCTCTTTATCTATTCTATTATTATACAATGCCTCCAAGAAAATCGGGATCCGTTGGCGTCGGGATTAACATCGACGAGGATGGGCGATGTAGATTGTTTAATCATTCAAAGCGAGAAGACTGAGTCTAGCTGTAATCTAGTGGCTGTCGGTATTCAAGGGAAAGATTCTCTTGTGTTTACTCGTGGCATTATTTCAATCACCACACTACACACAAGACAAGAGATTAACTCCATCGTGCAATCATGTTTTGTGTTACATTATTTTTAGCTGTTGTATAATAGATTTATATAAATAGCAGAGCTGAAGGCAAAGCTTTCAGGTTACCGACTGAAGGATAATAAATAGTAATACGACGTTAATAATATTAAATCATTTGTATTTCAATTTCTGAAAACTGATTGAATTTTATGACGTGAGCTATTTCTGTAGAGAATTAAGATATTTTTATACGAATTATCGAATATTGCGTGTAAATTGTGTTTAGATATTAGGTCAATGTAGTATCGGGAATTGTATACATTGCGTGATCTATTGACTTGCAATGTATTATTAGGTCGTATAGCAAGTTAATCTACATAGCTGCTAAACCACTTCACTGAGCTTGCTCGCATCGTAACTGCACACCCACTCAATGCTTACACAACTACTTAGTGAAGTACACTGAAAGCAATAGCTAGGGAAGCCGTCGGTTCGATTCCCGCGTGGTATTATTTTAAACAGGCACTATAGCCAGTTCAATATTATGGTCCTTCGAAAACAATATATGTATGAAGACCGTAAAGGGTCACTTTTGAAACTTCTGAAACGTTTTCATCACGTACATAATTATTATGGTATTTTGGAAATATTTATGAAAACGGTAAAGTTTACGTTTGAAAACTATTAATGTTACGAAAAAAATTATAATCAACACTTTTGAAGCTATTGAAATTATTTATCATCTACATCATTTTCCCTAGTGTTTGGGAAGTTTTTGTGTTTGAGGGTAGTAGCCCATTAACGAAAGTTGGATATCATTATTTTCATGCTTGACGGGAATAGAGAAATTGATTCGATATTTGGATCACGGCACTAGGAGAATACGATTCCCCCGTCATTATACATCCAGGGCCGGCAAGATGATGATTGATGCTGTACACCCAAAGCGAGTTGATTGTGAAGAATGGAGCTCCAAGAGCTTTCGTCTCCAGTCAAAATAATGAAGTCGATCTAGCTATACGGACCCAGATGTCAGTCTAATGGATCCAGTTATCTAATGATCACTACACAATTTGTTCGATTACTATGAGCGTTTTGAAAGTCCACGTTACCTCGCAGACCTGTACTGGTTTGGTTTTCAATCGCAACACATCATTAACTGTCATGAGGATGTATTGCGTTCAATCAATGGGTCCTAACAATGGGTGGGGCTTACGTCTAGAGTATGAGGGAGAGACTTACTTGATGTTAGCGATGAGGACGGCAGCAGCTCCAAGATGGCGGACGGCGAAGAGATCTTCCTGTTAATCCGATAGACGTTTAGTTGAAAAGAATATCCACATGTTGACGTTGAAAACAAACAAAACATGTTCACACCTCGGGTCTTCCTAGTCCGTCAAAAACCCGCTGATGAGGTTTTGTCACACGAGGTACGCCTGTACGCCACTTGGTTCCACCACCGAGCTGTTCGCCGGCGTCCTCCACGCGGGGCGCTGGTGTTGCACTCCGCCGGGGACGCCGTTCACGCCCCGCCGCATCGTGGACCCCTCGCGCTCGTGCGAGGACGCGTAGTCAGACTCTATGGAGCAGTAGATGTGCTCGGAGCTGGGGCGGGTCGGGTCTGCACCCACGTAGCCCTGGTGGGGGTGAGGGTGCTGGTGAGGATGGGGGTGTTGGGGATGTCGGTGGAGGGGACGGGGAGAGGGGGTGGCCGTCGTCGCCGAGGAGTAGTTCGCCTCCTCCGGGTCGTGGTTCCGATGCTGGTGTTTGATCGGCGTCCTGGGGAGCGTCGACTGGGAGGTGTACGCGGGGGGCGCCACTATCACGTCGTTGTTCGTCGCGGCTGCCGCTTTGAACAGGGGATGACTATTAATATGCATTTGTAAAGAAGGTGAAGAGGGGTGGGGTTGTTTAGTCTTCTCGATGTAGGTGTGGTGATGGCCTCCGTTACCCACAGCCGCCTCCAGCGTGTAGTTGTTGATGTTCCGTCGATACATCGAGCTCTTCTGTTGGCTGTCGCGGTTAGGCATCGCGTAGCGTAGTCGCTCCCAGAACCTCTTCTCTCCCCACCGCACGCGCGAGCCCGTCTTCAGGTAGGGCCGCAGGTCTGGGTCCAGTTCGGCCTCGGGCAGGTTTCCCTCCTCCACCAGCACCAGCTTGAAGATGCGGCCCTTGAGCGCCTCGTGCAGGGCCGACCGGAACTCAAACCTGGACCACTCGGTCTGCAGGAAGTTCCTCGTGAGGACTAGAATGACTCTTCGACTGGCCTCCGCGGCCTCCAGCACGACGGGGGAGGTCGAGTGCTGGAGGTAGGCGTGGTGCGGGAGGTCGCGGTAGTGAAGGCAGAGCTGATAGGAGGGGTTGCCGTGCTCGAGCTCGGCGACTATCGACTGGAGGACAAACTCCTCGTCTTTGGGACTGTACACGACGTAGCCGTCGTAGAGTTTCTCTCTGTCCTCACCGTAATGCTTAGCGCCGGCCCCTCCCTTGAACTGGAAGAGCCGGATGCCGTAGCGCGTGTACAGCCATATCCGCATCGGCTCGCGGAAGATGAACACGACAATCATCACCACAAGTATCAACACAAACGTCGACAACGTCACAATCACCATAGGGAGGTAGTCGGACACGATGATGCTCTGTATTACCGACCCCCCGGCATAGTAGTCGCTGCATGCCGTGTTGTTGAGATCCACCTCGCGTCGTTGGGGCGGTTTAGTCTCGTTGTTGTAACACCAGATGTCGTCACTGTCGATCACCTTGCGGGAGTTGTCCGCCACCCAGATCTGCAGCTCTTGCAGGTACTTGCACCTGCACGACCACCTGTTGTTCCCGAGGGAGATTTCCACGAGGTAAGAGTTGAGGGCGAGCTGCCACACGGGGAAGGTGACCAGTCGGTTCCCGTCCAGCCTCAGGATCTCAAGCGACCTCAATGGGAGAAGGGTGAGGTTCCCGATGAAGGCAATGCGGTTGTTCTGGAGATACAGCTCGCGTAGATGTGACAGGTGCTCGAACTCGAACCCCTTCAGTTCGTGGATCTGGTTGTCCTCTAGATGGAGCGTCTGGAGGGCGTTGAGGCCGTTGAACGTGCGGTTCTGTATGGACTCGATGCGGCTCGCGTTTACGAACAACACCCTCATGTTCTTGCGACCGATGAAGACGTGATTCTGCAGCTCGCCGAAATCGTTACCGTCGAGGTAGAGTTCCGTCGCGTCCATGGGGATGCGCCGGGGTATGAGACTAGTCCCCTGACCCGAACAGTCCACGACGTTCGTCGTCCACGTCTGATCGTGATAACACGTGCAGTTCGTCGGACACGTCATTTCACAATCGCATGCGTCGAAGTCGCAACAGTGACAGAGCGCAAAGCAGTGGGTCTCGTAGGTGCAGAGGAAGTTGGAGGGTTTCGCGTCGACGGCCGGTAGATGAGACAGACCTCGCGAGTACGTCATCTTGCACACGATGTTGTCGAGGTCCATGACGCGGGGGTGTTGACGCAACGTTGACATGTTGTTGATCATCAAGAGCCACTCCATCGAGCAGTCGCAGTAGAAGGGGTTGCCGGCGATGTAGAACTCGGGCAGGGTCTTGTTCTCTGGGACGGGAGAGAGACGCAACGCGTTCAGGTCTAGGTTGACTAGCTCGTTCGCGTACATGTCCACGCGCACCAGGTCCGTCTTGTCCAGGAACGTGTTCGTGTGCACTGACGTCACGAAGTTGTTGTTGATGAACAACAACTCGACACTGTTTGGTATTGACACGGCCGAGATCTCAGTAATTCTGTTGTGACTCGCGTCCAGAGTCTTAAGGTGCAGACTTTCCTGGATCTTGTAATAGTTACCGAGGCGCTCGATAAAGTTACCGTGGATATCGAGCCACTTTAGATTACCGGGCACAAACGCGTAGTCGAACCACACCAAGTGGTTCTCGGATAGATTCAACCACAGGAGGGTCGATAAAGTAGAGAACACACCGTTGATATCGGTCAAGAAGTTCGCGTCTAGTCTTATGGCTTCTATCTCGGTATTATGTTCGAACGTACCCCGTTCAATTTGCTGCACTTTATTCTTGGCGAGGTTTAACACTTGTAAGCTGGTTAGATCCCAGAACATGCCTAGAGTTAAGTTACCTATATTGTTTCCTATTAGACGTAAGCCGGTTAGTTGGTTTAAGCCTTTGAACGAACCGTTTTCGAAGGTAGATATTTTATTTTCGCCCAAGTCCAGAGTCTTTAGAAATGAAAGTTCACGTAAAGCTTTCGGGACTTCTTCAATGGCGTTCGAGCTGAGATCGAGTTCTTTGAGATCGGAGCAGTTTCTGAACGCCTGCGGGTCTACGGTGACCAGCAGGTTGTTGTTGAGGGTAAGCTTGCTGAGGACGAAGAGGCCGTTGAAGAGCGACCCTCCCACGTGTACGAGCCTGTTCTCCGCCAGGTTTAGGGTGTGCAGGTTGTACAGGGGTAGGAACGCGTTGTCCTCGATGTAGCTGATGGAGTTGTTCCTGAGGTCCAGGATCTGAAGGAAGAAGAGGTCCTTGAACGTCTGAGAGTCGATCCTGGTCAAGGAGTTGTGTGAGAGATTCAGGACGATCAAACGAATGAGGCCGACGAAGGACGCGTCGTCGATGTGGTTACTGTTGAGCTGGTTACTGGAGAGGTCCAGGACGACGAGTTGTTCCAGGCGGTGGAACAGACCGCGGGCCAGCTCGTACAGGGAGTTGTTCTGCAGGTAGATCTCGTGCAGCTCGCGCGAGCTCGTGAACAGACCCTCGGGGAGGGAGTCGAGGCGGTTGTCCGCGAGGTTCAACACGCGTAGCGACGCCAGCCCGAGCAAAGCGTCGCCGTTCACTTCCGCAATCTCATTGTTCTGCAGGTTGAGGTGTTGGAGGCGTCGCAGCCGTGTGAACCCCGGCTCGGCAGGTAGAACCTGCAGCGCGTTGTAGGAGAGGTCGAGGGAACGCACGTCCAACCCGCCGGAACACTCTATGCGCGTCGAGGGCGTCGTGACGTCGAGGAGACTGCGGCGCGGCGCGTAGCCCATCGTGTCGGCGTCGCGGATACGATTCCTCGTGAGGTTGAGTGTTTGCAGGTTACCGAGGTGACAGAACACGTCCTCGGGGAGGGTCCGAATATTGCTCCGCGCCAGATCGAGCGTCTGCAACTCTCGGAGTCCCTTGAGGCTGTCGACGGCGACCTCAAGACTCTTCCCCGAGCCCCACTCTGTGTTCAACGTGTTGATAGTCAAACGTTTGAGATCGCGCAACCCTTCAAACGCCTCGGGAGGTAGCGTCAAGATCTTACAGTCCTCGATCGTCAACTCCTCGAGTTGTGTCAATCTCTGGAAGGTGTGCGGTAACACTGTACTCTCGAAGAGCAACACGTCGTTGCACTCGACGCGTAGTTTCGCCGTGTTGTCTACTTGCAGCGCCGTCAGATTGGTACCTTCGCCGTCGAGCGTCCGGACACGACACAATACCGACACCTTCGTCGACGACGTCTCGTTGGCGTCCAGCGACCAAGAACACTGGTCGGGCGTCTCGTACTTGGACGCGCCGGTGCCCAACACGAGTATCGCGAACAACCATGCGACCGCCAGAGACATGCCGACAAGTTCTTATTTTACAAAATAAATAAACAAACTATCAAGACGACCAAGTGATGTCGACGCCGCCGTCACACATTTTACTTAGTGACAGATCGCAACTCTCATAAACAAACGAACACGAACACACAACGTATCTTCAGCACACTTTTCCGACCGCACTCGGAAAATACGGATGTTCACGTACAACGAACGTTTTACATCTTACTATGTCTGTTACGCGTGTCACAACAGCAATCAAAATAACTTACAACGCCATTACACCGTCGAGAATAATATAATTTTGTTTACATAATTCTTACACGCGCACAGGATAAATAAATTAAACGCGATCACATTATAATAATTTTTTTATAAACAAATCCACACTTTGCGAATCACTCTCCCGCGTTTTAACATCGCACACTTTTATCACACATAAATCGTCCGGAAACGTCAATTAATTAATTAATAAATAAATATAAGTCAACTATTTGATGTGTCGTTTATGAATGTAACATCCCGAATGTCGAGGTCTGAGACGACCGTGCGGAGCGCTGAGAGAGCGATGTTCACCCGACGAGGACGTCGCAGAGACTGGTTACGGAGCGGCCCGTCCCGCGCGACTATATCAACACCGCACCTCGCAATCTCACCAGAGGGCAGCACCAGACACTCGCCGGCGCATGGCTCATATCAACCAATAACAGAAGGGAGAGGGTACCAGTTACGTTCTGGGTGCCGTAGTGGTAACACTAGCACCCTTGCCTGGCTTGAGGGGAGAACTCTCGTTGAGGACATGGAAAAATAAAAATAATAAAAATATGCACCTCCATTTATTCGATTTTTATTTTTTAGGCTATTGATATTTAGTTTGGAATGAAAACCTACGTAAAATTGTCTATTCATTCAATAAGAAAGTATGTAGGTGAAAGTACCAATAGCTATTAGGGAAAACTGATAACACTATATACCGTACATATATTGTTGTATGAAGTAAAATTTGCTAATGGCCAAACAAGATTTTAATTTAGATAATTTCTGTATTATAATTGTTTTGTTGGTATAATAAAGATGAAAAATATGATAACTAAAATAAAGCTAGGGCCGCAATACTGATATTTGATGTGAAGTAGTGGAAACGAAGGTTTGAGAATCAAAACTTCTCGTTCGAAATAATCATTCAACCATGAAAACGGAAAAGTATAATTAATATTCATTCAAACATCTATAAGAAGATGAAAAAGATTCTAATGAAAAACGGCAATTCAATATATTTTCTTTTAAAAGGAATAAAACACAAGTTTAATGAATTCAGAGACGTCTATTGAGATGTTTAGGTAGCAGTACTTATGAATGAAAATATTTTAGTTTATATTTTATTCAATGCATAGAATAATGCCCAACTCGGCGCTTCTAAGAAACTACCTTATTCAGTAACAAAACTGAGTTGCAAAACCTCACTTACTCTCCATCGCACGTTTGACACCCTGACGGTGAGTTTCGCACAGCGACATACCAGATAATGAACTTGATTGTGTAGCAATTAAAAGAGGAATTATGCTATTTTTCAAATTAAAAAAAAGGTTCGGGTTCATAAATGTTAAGGTTTCTCTTCTCACTGATTTTAATTTTACTTCCCAGCTTACGAACGGCCGCATGGACTTGTCAGCCGACTGAAAGGTGCGCCCAAATGAACCGGCGCCCTTGTGTAGTAATTAGTAAAGAGAAATTAATTGGAGACTTGCCAAGTAAAATTTGATAACACTTCACCCTTGTTACTTGAATCTTTTTTGTATAAAAGGTAAGCTATATAACAACAGGCGAGCCGCGAGCAGCCCTTGCGTTGTAAAACTGGACTTTTCTACCTGTAGACCAAAAGGAGTAATAAAATATTGTTCAACTCACATAAAAGTCTCCTGCGATAGAAATCCTGCGCTGCGTACCTGAAAGAAAAATAAAGCAATTAGAGGAGCCTTGTCCATGTTTCGGACGGTTTTTAAGGGCTCGTTTTTACTTGTTTCGTGTCCAATAAACAGGAAGCCGCGAGGCGGTCGTGGCCTTGGTTCATGCGACCATGGTTTGAATCCCGCTTAGGGTAGATTACGTTTAGCGGGCCAATTACTTTTGGAATTAGAAAGGCCTAATATATTTTTAAACTGCAAAAATTTACAAAGATAACACTGATGGGAGATAATCCCCAGATCAAATGCCCACGAATAATCACACATTATTTTGAGTTATCCATAGGTAATTCCGATGTATTCCTTATAGGCTGCACAGCTTATACCTTCGTTTTCTGTATGTTTAATTGATTCATCTTCACACCACAATAAAAGATAAGATGTGCATAGGCCTACTTATTTCGTTGTTCAAATATAGCCTACCCGCACTAAACCATCAACACTTTAATAATTCTTAATACAGAGTTCAGCTTTACTTAATTGATAGAAAACAAATATGCCGCACTAAAAGTATTAAAACACAATTCTTGCCCGTTGCTTATTTAAAAATGTTTATATTTCAAATAATACAACATGTCCAACCTCTGTCAAAGCAGACTATGCTCAAAACTATCTCCCCTCTCAGCTCGGCTGTGATGTGATCATGTGATCATGTGATGTGACAACCAAGAGATTCCTCATCTCTCACGTGTTCTTCTCCCTGTGTAAAACGTGATCGGCAATCAAGCTGGTTTCTTATATGGGTTTATAGCAGCGCACTCATCCTATTCCTCGCTAGACTCAGCCCTTTGCCAAACATTACCATATGCACAGATATTTCCCATTGAGCGACCGCGATCGATCCCCTCACCCCTATAACAGCGCTGCCAACACTACGGAGGGCCTTCCCTCGCGGTAGTGGTAGCCCTGATAGTAATAATAATAGTAATAATAATAATAATAATAATAATAATAATAACAATAATAATAATAATAATAATAATAATAATAATAATAATAATAATAATAATAATAATAATAATAATAATAATAATAATAATAATAATAATAATAATAATAATAATAATAATAATAATAATAAAAATAAAATAATGATTATGATGATAATAATGAAAATAATAATAATAATAATAATAATAATAATAATAATAATAATAATAATAATAATAATAATAATGCGCTTCGTTTTTATGAGCTACTTTGTCACCAGCATCTTTCGGTCGCCACGATGATGCGAGATTCTACGCTATATCGTAATATACGCTTACAAATCATTTTTTCAAAATTCAAGATTGATTTTCGATATTTTTCTGTATTTTCACGTTTGTGTAAGAGTTTAAACAATTGTTCTTATTGTCTATCCACTCAATTACAGGAACTGACTATCAATGGCACATCGTAACATAAATTATGATTGTGCTATGCTGCCTCGAAGTCTCATGTTTGAATCAATGCATTATTGACTATAGGCTAGTTTAGTAGTTTCCATCTTTCCCATTTATAAATCTCGTTGTTGCTACAATCCGAGTATAGGTATATATCTTATATTGTTGCTCAATCACTCCCGCAACACTCAATTGAGCCACCCGGTACGCGTCTAACGAGATATACTGGGTGATCGATAGGCCCTTAACACTCAACACAATTGCATTTGCATCCCAGCGTCATTGTTCAGCCCGCTGACCCGATTGAAAGGAGCGGAATTTGTTTTCGATCGACCTTTTCCCGGCAATTCTGTTGGCAAATAAGAGTTTGGCCTTTTGCGCCCTTAGGCCCTCTAGAAGCAAGCTAGATTGAACATTCAAATCCTCGCTGAAATTGAAGTGCAGGCACAAACAAACAAGGGGTGTACAAAGTCTTGGCTATTTTGCTCCCATTGGGTCCTTTTCACATTTCACGTACAAACACGTCACGGGATGTACAAAGTTTTGATCTTACCTTGACCCAAATATTCTAAACAATATTTTAATGTCTAACAAAATGTGTAATTGGTCGAAGCGACAGAGAGAGAGCTTGCGGCATTAGGGATAAATATGTACAACTGTGCCGTGAAAACTCAAAATAATACTCGATTTAAGAGATGACGAAAAATATTTTGAAAAAACTTTATTATTCTGGAAGAGACTTTGACCTGCCAAAATTCTATTAAAAATTCTAATAAACAACACTTTTAATAGACAGATTCTTGACAGTCGTAGACCAGCGTGCAATTGTCTAGGAAGCTTAAATTATAGTTGTGTAGTACTTTTTTTGTATCTTTAGTAATTGACAACTCAAATGTTCTGCACAGTTTGAATTATAAATGTGTACAAGAGTTTGCTGCAATAAGAGTGCAGGTGAAAACCAACAACTTATGAGTAAATGGTGCTACACATCAAACAATAGTTTGGTTTAGTAACTGCTGAATAAGGTAACACGAAAGGAGCTATAATGGACGCCAGTTTTCAATATTATATACAGAGATTTGGCTTCAACCACATTTTGTACGTTCTAATAAGTTTTAATTCAAGCATCATGCACGATTTACTGTATTTAGTGCTTTGCGACAGGCAAATCTCACTATTGTCCTTAATGTTCCTTGTTGTGTTGATGGTTGTTTGTATTGTTGTTCTGACTATTCCACCCATCGTACTTACAATGTTACAATGTACACATGAAAAGTGATTTTATGTAGAGTCAGGCAAGGCATTTTTTCTGAATGGTTTGTTTTATTTTTGTTGTATTGGTATTTCCCGTTCCAACATTGCTACATAGTCTACTAGATGAATCATTTCATACGCAATTTATTCATTCATTAAAACACCTACCCTAGCATATGTTAATTCTGTGATTCCAATAACTGTATTGTGAACATATACAAATGAAATAAATAATATACCAATTGGCGATATTTCAACGTATTTGTTAATTTGAAACGTCCCAAGCACCAACTGCCAACATAACAAAACTAATACGTGAAGGAAGAACTTTACTACTCTATACCACTAACTACAGAACTGCAAAACATAAGTGAGAATCGCTGAAAATGAACCGACTTATCTAGTTATTATCGGTTAATTATTATTAAACCACTAATACGAGTCCGGTCATTATACAAATGTGAGTGCCATGTACGGTCTAACAAACACATTATAATAATAATAATAATAATAATAATAATAATAATAATAATAATAATAATAATAATAATAATAATAATAATAATAATAATAACCAAGTTGCAAACATTGTACATCAAAAATTAGACATGAAGTATAAACTTATAAACACAACCACTGCGTATTACAAATACAAGCCTGAAAAGGTATTAGATAGTAAAGACTACAAATTATATTACGACCGGGCAGTTATTACAGACCAAACCATACATCACAATAGACCGGATATTATATTTATTGACAAGAAGAAACAAGAAACGATTTTAATTGATGTTGCCGTCCCTTTATGCCACAATGTAGAGACAACTTGGCGGGAAAAGATAAACAGATATAAGGAATTATCAATTGAAATAAAAAGGTTGTGGAAGGAGAATAATGTAACTGTTATAAACCGTTAATTATATCAGCAAATGGCATTGTTCCACGTAAACTCCATGACAGTATTAAACTAATTGGTCTCAAACCGAACATATACATCGAGTTGCAAAAAGCAATTATTTTGAACACGTGTAGGATAGTGCGAAAATTTTTGAACTAAGAAGAATGAAGACTTCAAGAAGTTCTCCATCCCGATGGTGGTTTTCGTGGTTTCCACCGTACAAAGAGCGAATGCTGGGATGAGTACAAATCGGCCACGACCGTACATAGCATCCACAGTTCGGTTTGGAAAAAATAATGTGGACAATGATATATTAAGTAGTATAGCCAAATGTGGGCATTTGAGAAGCAGAAGAAGAAGAAGAAGAAGAAGAAGAAGAAGAAGAAGAAGAAGAAGAAGAAGAAGAAGAAGAAGAAGAAGAAGAAGAAGAAGAAGAAGAAGATATATAAAGTAGTTCTAAGTAGATTTTAATAAGGTAAACACATGGAAATACTTGACATTTGTGTCCGTACAACATGTTTATGCCGGTTTTGACCGAGTTTGTATGTATTGCAACAATAAAATAATAATAATAATAATAATAATAATAATAATAATAATAATAATAATAATAATAATAATAATAATAATAATAATAATAATAATAATAATAGTAATAATAATAATAATAATAATAATAATAATAATAATAATATGAGAATGTAATTACACAGTTGTCTAGGTTCTCTAATAAAACAACAATTACACGTATATTTTAATAATATTGCAATGCCAACTCTGTGCAAGATTTGCAATAGCGGCCACGTCTTATCACGCAAGGTGGTCTGAATGGCTAATATCAACTGTTAGCTTTGATAATAATACTGAAATCGAAAATGATGCAACAATTTGAAACATTATCAACAAAACTGGTCACATTTACAATTTTACGGTTGAATTAATCTAGCGATTGGGTTCGGGGCTATTTCAGACGATGAAAAATGTCGCCAATCTTTCTTTCCCAGAGCGTGGTGGCATATTTATGATTGAGAATCAAGAATCATCCCCCTCCCTCCCCCTCCCAGAGGGCGCGTGTGAGTTGAGGACGTTTCGTGTACCATTGTGATAGCAAGGATTTATGATTGCCCCATTCTTACAGTTGACTGGAGTCGGGTAAACACTCCCTATATGTTTGGATAGCACAACCCGCACATGTTTTTCACTTGAATGGTGATAGAAGAAGGAGGGGGGGGGGGGCTGCGGGTTCGAGCCCCGTCACAGGTTGTCCACACTGACAGAATCACACTTCTATGCTTCCAGGCGTGTAGGCCTACTGCTTAATATGATATATTTGGCACTTGTCACCCTGCTTATTAGATTTAGGGCCGGTGTAACGGAATAGTATTACCACCGGAATACGTTTACTGTAGTAATACTGTTCCGGCCCAACATTACCGAGTAGTTAACGTGTGCTGGTCCCACATTACTAAAAGCCGAATTGCAGCTGGAACAGTATTACTATGTATAGAATAGTTTTAACTATCTTTAAACACACAGATAGTAATAATACACCGGAACAACAATACTATTATCAGGTATCGTAGTTATAATGGAATTGATAACGGTATAGGGTGATCGAAAAGAGATCGGCCGTAGTAATCCAGTGATGACCTTATTACTAAATACGTAGATACAGTTTACTCAATATCGCCTGATTAGGGTACAGGGTGTTCCAAAAAGAAGATAAGTACTATTCAGGTGCCGGCCTAATATTACTAACAGTTTATAAGTAAAGTATCGTAATAAATACCTACACACAATTCATTCATACCACATGATAATGGTATAGGGATAGGGTGACCCAAAAGACAAGCTCCGTAGTAATCAGGTGCCGACCTAATATAACCATAAGGTTTAAATTAAGATATCGTAATTAATACGTACATACAATTCATTCATATCACCTGATAATGGTATAAGGTGTCCCAAAAGATAAGCTCTGTAGTAATCAGGTGCCGGCCTAATATTACTATAAGGTTTAAATTAAGATATCGTAATTAATAAGTACATACAATTCATTAATATCACCTGATAATGGTATAGGGTGTCCCAAAAAAAAGATACGTAGTAATCAGGAGCCGGCCTAATATTACTAAAACATTTAAATTAAGATATCGTAATAAATACGTACATACACTGAATTTACATCACATGATGGTGGTATAGGGTGTCCCAAAAGACAAGATACGTAGTAATCAGGTGCCGGCCTAATACTACTATAAGGTTTATTCTAAGATATCGTAACTAATACGTACATAAACTTAAGTCACATCACATGATAATAGTATAGGGTGTCCCAAAAGATAATATACGTTCAGGTATTGGTCTTATATTACTACAAGGTTTAAATTAAGATATCGTAATTAATACGTAAATACAGTAAATTCACATCACTAAATAATGGTAAACGGGTGTCCCAAAATACATGATACGTAGGAATACGGTGCCAGCCTAATATCACTATAAGGTTAAAATTAAGATATCGTTATTAATACGGAATACAGATACACACTTAATTCACATCACCTAATAATGGTATAGGGTGTCCCAAAATAGAAGCTCCGTAGTAATCAGGTTATTATTAACTATTTAGCCTTTTGAACCACTCTGTACCCTTATCAGGTTATAATGAAATGAAAATGTTTTTATAAACGTCCTGTTTTTTGTTCAATATTGTGGTAATATAGAGCTTACAGCCCATGACTAGTTAACCTTTTGGACCCCTCTGTTCTTATCAGGTGATAATGAGTTAAATGTTTGTTTTATTAACATACTTCTTTATTATCAACACTGTAGTATTATTGGGCTAGCACCCTATTACTATTTGGCCTTTTGAACCACCATGTACCCTTATCAGGTGATAATGAGTTAAGTGTTTGTTTTATTAACATACTTCTTAAATATCAACACTGCAATATTATTGGGCTAGCACCCTATTACTATTTGACCTTTTGAACCACCCTGTACTCTTATCAGGTGATAATGAGTTAAATGTTTGTTTTTATTAACATACTTCTTTAGTATCAACACTGTAGTATTATGGGGCTAGCACCTTATTACTATTTGACCTTTTGTAACATCCTGTACCCTTATCAGGTGAAAATGAGTTTAATGATTGTTTTTATTAACATACTTCTTTAATATCCACACTGTAGTATTATGGGGCTAGCACTCTATTACTATTGACCTTTTGAACCACCCTGTACCCTTATCAGGTGATAATAAGTTGAATGTATTTATTGTTGAACACTGTAGTATTATTGGGCTAGCACCCTATTACTATTTGACCTTTGGAACCACCCTGTACCTTATCTGGTGATAACGAGTTAAATGTTTGTTCTTATTAACAAACTTCTTTAATATCAACACTGTAGTATTATGGGGCTAGCACCCTATTACTATTTAGCCTTTTGTACCACCCTGTACCTTATCAGGGGTGGGGCTAGCACCCTATTACTATTTGGCTCTTTAAACCACCCTGTAACCTAAACAGGTGATAATGAGTTAAATGTATGTTTTTTTAACACACTTCTTTAATATCAACACTAGTTTTATGGGGCTAGCACCCTATTACTATTTGGCCTTTTGAACCACCGTGTACCTTATCAGGTGATAATGAGGTAAATTATTGTTTTTATCAATAAACTCCTTTAATATCAGCATTGAAGTATTATGGGGCTAGCTTCCTATTACTTTTTGGCCTTTTGAACCACCCTGTACCATCATCAGGTGATAATGAAATGGATACTTGTTTTTATTAACATACTGTTTAATGTTAATACTATAGTATTATGGGGCTAGCACCCTATTACTATTTTGTTACCTTGCATTTTGGACCACCCTATACTATTACTAAGTGTAGTAATAATATTTCTTTGTTGATCTGTACAATGTTAAAATATAGGTAAAATTATTCCGGTGCTGGTAATATGGTTACAGCAGTTGACTGGAACCGGTTTACTCTTTAGTAAACGTTTGCTGGTCCTGTATTACTAAAGGGTAAAGCTGAGCCTTGGTAAAGATATTCCATGACACCTGTCTTACAATCTCCTAATAGGAAAGTTATTTGTAGCAATTAAGCTATTTGGAGGATTTCAAGAGTCTTGATTGGTCGTTGCCATAGAGATAACAAGCTATTTGACGAATAAGTAGTTATTGGGACATTGTAAGACTGGACCTTATTATTTAGAACTATGGAGTAAAGAATAAATTTTATCATTAATTAGTTTTGATAAATATGATTATGAAACGTCTTTATAGATAAATATAGATGGTTTATAAAATCAAAAATTGTTATACGTCAATGTGCCGTTTCGTATCTTATCATTAAGTCGTCATCTCAATTAGCCTCGTTGCCACCACATTAGACGTAAATCCGAAATATCATTGTTCTATTCAAAGTCCACCTTGTTTTGTTTGGCGTAGAGTTACGTGCGGTTAGTATCATATTAACATAAATTAACCACTGAATATACCGAAAGCTGATATTTTAAAATATCAATGGTACTTGTTAATTGTTATGCATCTAATTCGAATCATCTTAGAATAGGTCTAACGCCTTCAGGTCCACCAGCTAAGGTGTTCAAACTGTGGCGCGTGCGTTTATCCCTGATTCAGTAAATTCTAAATGATAATAGTAATTATTCTCCTGCAATATGTTGTGAGTGCGTCTTGTCCCGCCGGGCTGCCCCGCAGTGGGGACGGCCCCCCACAAGAAGTAGAACACAGGGGCTTAGAGCCAGACGACCGTACTTGCCACCCCTAGGGAGGGACTTATCGAATGTATTGCTCGCTCTAAGCCAGTCGGAGCTCAATATAATATAACAGACAAACTAGTTATTAGAATCAGGACAAGACAGATACGCTCAGGTCGATGATATTGATAAGTGAAGCAAACAGGATTATAGTACGAGAGATGGGGTTGCGTTAGTTTCTTAACTTTGCGTCACTCGAGTTGACTCAGCCAGTCGTACACACGCTAATAGTCAGAAGATGAAACGCACGGTTTTCCTTCAGTAGCATGTTGACTTTAATAGTTGTATTTTTTTACAAAAGGAACTACGATTAAACGATTCAAAGTGTGATGCAGCAATCTTTTGTTATCGGTATACCTATGTATTTATTAGTTTTCAAGTTTTCGCGGACATATGTGTACCTGTTGCAACTTTCTGGGGATTGTTGCCGCAAATAATGTACTAAAAAAGGAGGCACTGAGTCACTGACTTACCCTTCCCTTCCTGACACCAACAAGAAGCCCGTGTGCAACGTTCTGACAGCGTTAACGTCGTGACGCCAACACAAGACCCCAGCCCAAGGTGCGTGGAGTACGTCACTACCCCTGAATGTGGACCCCTGACGCGTAGTCGATCCAACCTGGTTTCACTACGAGATAAGAACCATGACGCAGACATACACGCCGGAGGAATGGCAACGACTGAACCAGTCAGTTCGCGGCTACGAAGCTAGAGATGCACATCGTCGTGTGAGGGCCTCTGAAGATGGGAGATGTGACTTTCCCGAAACGTCAGGAAGGGAAGGGTAAGTCAGTACCTCCTTCTTTAGTACATTATTCGCGGCAACAATCCCCAGAAAAATGCAACAGGTACACATATGTCCGCGAAAACTTAAGAACTTATATATATATATATATATATATATATATATATATATATATATATATATATATTAGAACACTATTACCTAGTATTATCGTGGCCAAAATTTATGTTAATAACATTAAAATATTTGCGGGTTAGTCCACCACGCTCTACCTCCATATTATTGCCGACGTTTCAGGAACCTTGAGGTCCCTATCCTCAGAGCGTCGAACTCCAACTCAATTTGGAATGTGTCTCAACTTGGAAAAACATGGAGTTCGACGCCCTGAGGATATGGACCACAAGGTTCCTGAAACGTCGGCAATAATATGGAGGAAGGACGTGGCGGACTCCGGCAAATATTTTAATTTTATTAACATATACATATCCAAGTGAAATATCAGAATTTATGTTTATGTGCATATTATGTAAACCAAGTTTGTATTGCAGCGATGTGTAAGCTAGAGGTACATTCAAGAAAGTTTGTGGGGAGATAACAGTGCAGGATAATTAGCTTCAGCTCTGATGCTTCAATAAACCAAAACGCTCACTAATAATGCCTGTATTTTTTGTGTGGCTCATTGGTTCTGTAAGTTTAGAGTTCGATGCCCGGTTACGTATTGCGTTTGAACCTCCGGACTTCACTCATATCCATCAGTGCATAAATATGACAAGTGTCGTTGAAGCCGTCATTACACCATAGAGCACTCAAAATACACTAGACGCATTCTGGTGGCAAGAAAATAAACTTCTATTAGGAGTGGTCTAGCTGTCAATTTTCATTGTTGTTGTATTGTTATTATTCATCAATGGCGCTGAAAGGAGGTTGCTTAGCAGCGCTATCTATGTTAGTTTTGAGTCCTCTATAGCTCGTCTGCAGTTCCTGTAGCGTCTAGCTTGGGCAGTCCTCCGTGCAACGGTCACAACGTTGCCTTCTGCGCTTGCCTGGCCGTCCTCCTGCGTGCAACGGTCACTACGTTGCCTTCTGGGCTTGCCTGGCCGTCCTCCTGCGTGCACCGGTCACTACGTTGCCTTCTGGGCTTGCCTGGCCGTCCTCCTGCGACACCGGTCACTACGTTGCCTTCTGCGCTTGCCTGGCCGTCCTCCTGCGTGCACCGGTCACTACGTTACCTTCTAGGCTTGCCTGGCCGTCCTCCTGCGTGCACCGGTCACTACGTTGCCTTCTGGGCTTGCCTGGCCGTTCTCCTGCGTGCACCGGTCACTACGTTGCCTTCTGGGCTTGCCTGGCCGTCCTCATGCGTGCACCGGTCACTACGTTGCCTTCTGCGCTTGCCTGGCCGTCCTCCTGCGTGCACCGGTCACAACGTTGCCTTCTGCGCTTGCCTGGCCGTCCTCCTGCGTGCACCGGTCACTACGTTGCCTTCTGGGCTTGCCTGGCCGTTCTCCTGCGTGCACCGGTCACTACGTTGCCTTCTGGGCTTGCCTGGCCGTCCTCCTGCGTGCACCGGTCACTACGTTGCCTTCTGGGCTTGCCTGGCCGTCCTCCTGCGTGCACCGGTCACTACGTTGCCTTCTGAGCTTGTACATGCTCGAACACGCACAGCAAGACAACCTATACTCCGGGCTTAACGCGCAGCAACGGATTCCGTAAACCTCATGAATTCTTCATCGGTTAATCAGGAGAGGCTGCAGAATTTGAGATTCACTGGCGTGGAAACCGTGCCCCCCCCCCCCAAACCCACAAGGAAATTGAAGTTTATTTTCTGGAATCGTTCCACGGTGCCTCTTGCTTGGATCCTTCAATTACCCAACCCGACGAGGAACTATGCCGATGTGTTTATTTCCAAATTAATAGAACGATAATGTCATGAGTTAGCTTAGCTTGTTTCCTCGAACTGTGTTGCCTGTTGACCCTCAATTACTCCGCCCTCACAACAATAACACAAATTAGGGCAACTCTGCACTGTTCACCGTGTTGTGCTATGTTGCAATATCGCCTCGATTATTACGATTAGCGGCCATACCGAGAAACTCGGTTCTAGCATCTTATATTTTCCACGGGGTGTTATGTAAATGTATCTACTCGTTTTTTAAGTGGGACTAAAGGTCGAACATACCGAAAGAAGGGACGCGGGTTTGATACCCATTACAGGTAGGTATTATTGTAACTGTCTATTGTCTCTATTACTGCCCCAGTAACTAACTGAGTACATTCGTCACTCACTAATACCTAATGTGCTATTTCAAGTAGAATCAAATTCAAAACTCAATTAGGTTTAAGAAAATAATATTCATAATAGTTAAACCTACTTAAACGTTTAAACTTTGAATCCTCTTTCAATGTGCAGCAAAGTATAACGAGTTTTGCTTTAGAATGAGAGTTTTGCACATTGAAATAAACGTAATTTCTTGGAGCTACTTTTTGTACCACATCCAGATGTTCCACATTTAACGTATGCATATTATTATGTTTGTGTAGTGAAATTGTTAATTTCTGTCGTGGATAGACTTAAAAGAAACGGAACAAAAATAATACTCTGGAAATATAATGAAATGAGGAGGTTGTTCAGTACTGGTCCCATAAGAGTGAATAGGGTATATAGTGTTCAGTAGAACGAATACCTTGAGATACACATTTTGATTGTAATGCATGTTCGGTATTACGACAGTTGTGACACAATAGATAATCGCTGATTATTACTGAGTCATCGATTGATCGATAGCTATGGATACGATGTCGATATTTGACTTTAAAGGATGCAGAAAGCATATTCCAGGTATTATGGAGTAAAAAATTTTGAATCTAATAGCTGTGACAACTACATTGTAAGGTCACCTAATGTGTTAATTGCGTCAAACATTAGAAATTGTAACCAATTGTTATAATCTTATCGTGTAATCTTAATTTAATTATGAGAACACCTTTAAAAGATATAAAATTTTATAAAAATAATATTTTAATGTAATGTCTACACATAATACTGATTAGAGACAACGATGACTTCAATTTACATTTATAGTTTCATCCTGACTTACCATATTTTGTTTTGTATGTAACAGCTGTACCCCTATTATTGTAGGACGTCAAACCAAGCCGTTGGATATTCAAGTAGCCAAGCACTTATACAATCCGTTGGCTTACAAGATACAAACTGCCGCACAATACGCGCCGCAGTCATTCTCCAAAACAAACCACCGGAATTGTCTTTGTTATCTAAACAATTCATTGACAGCGTCAAGAAAATAATATAGTCTTGCTGACAGCTGACAACGTCGATTTCATTCTTTCGTTTTCGAACATACCTTTCATTCTCTATGTGTTCCTTTTTTAAAAGTCTTCTTCCCATTCTTTGCATGTTTGCCTGTTTGCCTGTTCGCCTGTTCGCCTGCAATCGAGTCCTGTCACTCCGGGCCTGTGTTATACATTATGGAAGACTGTTTGCCTTCGGTAGCCCGAAGCCGAATCTTCGTTTGCTACTGCATATTTCAGAAGGGTCTTCTATTCCTAGACAGTTAACCAATAGCCTAGCTGGTTTACATGCAAACACACAGGTTAAGCAACTTTGATCGAGGTCAGGTTGTGGGTGGGTGTCCGGTGATCTTAGGGGTGTACAAAAAGCTCTTGACCTTACAGAATGTGAAATGTCTGACATTTGACACAGGTTGCCACTGAAGGGCAAACAGGGGCAACTAAATGTGTACATATTGAACTATAGTGGACAACAACAATCAATACCGAACATGAGGCAGCCACAGCAGTGGATTCAAAGCCTGGGTCGCGTCTAAATCTTGGGACGCGGGCGATTTACATTTGGAACTCTAACAACATTTATTTTAAAACTTGACGTAGTCTTTCGCGGCCGAAGTTACTCATATTTAAACTTGGCTGTCAGGTATCGCAGCGCGTTCATTGATAAAAATATCTTGACATTTCGGGACGATTGTACGATCCATCTTCAGAATTGCACCTTGAAGAATACACAAACCTACTGAGTCCAGCTCGTCTGTGCATATCAATCCAAACAGCTTGTACCCCATTATTAGTCAGCTGGCGTTCTGTGTGTGCACTCTTCAAGGTTCAGCTCTGAAGATGGATCTTACAATCGGCCGAAACGTCGAGATATATTTATCAATGGACGCGGCGATACCCGACAGCCAAGTTTTAATGTTATTTGTTTTGTTTAAAATATTACTATTAAAAAACGTTGCACAAATTGTATAGTACTTTTAAAACACATCTTTAAAAGCGCGGACCAATACTCTTGTTCTTTGGAAGACATTTTCTGTTTCGTGCAACATACACGCGCGTACGGACATATGAAAACAGTAAAACTTGATATAAATAAATAAATAAATAAATAAATACATTCACATTTAGAGTCTACCCACTGAGTAACGAAACTGATTTTCAGTGGGGGACTTTAATTTAAACCGACTAAACCAACCCTGTAGGCTCAGAACACCATCGACGAGTGAGCGATAACCAATCAAAGATCGATATTTCAAATACGAAACATATGAATCATAAATTGTAGAGTCATAACGCCGTTTTCTTGGGGAGAGGGTGTTAAAAGTGTTGGGGGCGGATGAAAAAGTTTTAAGAGCGCGGTTCTACAGGATCGAATCCGCATGGGTTCCTTCAAACTATGACGTCACAAACCTCAGCGAGGAACTAAATGCAGTTGCAGAAACTATTTCTATCGATTTCCATTCTCAATGTATGGACTTGGCTAGTTCTTGTTTCAATAACTGGGCTAAATCAAACTGTTACATATTGCAATGTACTGATTAATTATTACTGAAATTTTTTTCTTTTTTTTTACTTTTTTTAATACTGAAACTGATTAATTATGTATGCATTAGTTTACATAACATTATCACTTAGCTTTGTAAGATAACTGCAGTATTGTATAGCAATCAATAACTTACGGAATACGCATTTACAGAGCATTCACTAATACACAAAACAGAACATTATCAATTAGCTTTGTATGTAAGATAGCTGCAGGGCTGCAGTATTGCATAGCAATCAATAACAAAAGGAATACGCATTTACAGAGCATTCACTAATTTACAAAACAGAACATTGTTAATTTGGTGACTTGTGACGCACAACTTATCCCCCCTTTTCTAACGATGTACAGACATGCTCTCATAAGCCCTTCAAGTTTAACTGGATGCATCAGTCCAATCTGAGATTTAGGGAAACATTAGGGGTCTGAAGCGAGGGATTGGGAAATTATGCACTAATTAATTCCTATTGGGTAGACATCCATGCAAATAGTGTTATTTTATGGGGGGGATTTCGTTTCTGACAACAAATTTCGGGTTCATTCAGTAGTAAAACTATATTGCATCGCTCATCGGTTATAGGTTTGGTCTATCCATTTGTGTTACTACGCTTGTAAATATTCACTCACGAGTCACGACTTATAAACGGGTGTTTTACATCTGTGAAAAGTTTGAAAACACTCTCATTCAGAGTGGATTGAGAGAGACTGCTTCATATAGAATATATACATTTGTGAATAGTGAATATATTTGGTTTTGGCCACAGAAGAAATATCGACAATTATACCGACAACTGTTACATGTCCTTGTGTAAAATGAATTAAAACATGCTCATATTGTGAAATTAAACAATTTTTACACGATTTGGTGTTAATAATAATTTTTCGTTGGAAACTTGCCCAGGGACAATCTAAGTCCCTCTTCAGGTGACGGTATTTCAGTTGGGAAGGAATGCATTCACCTTGTGCCTGAAGGAAACCTTGGATAGAACATTCGATCAAGACTGCCGGCGACCTCCCGAATTAAGAGTCGCGTCTTACCTTTATCGGTGTTATCGCCATTTAGAAGTTTCACGAACCTCTCCCAATGAGTACCCCGGAATCCACCTCCAGTCCAGCCAAGGTTGGCGCGTGCTCAACCACTAACATCATCCCCTCACTATTATACACTGCAGAGTTTGCATAGTAAATGCGGCTACGTTATGTTATTAGAGTCGATAACTCGCTGTAAGTATGGTGCATGCTATCGTTATACGGCCAACTTAATGTGTAATGAACACAGTGTTATTCGAGATTCTACCCCGTAACCTAGTGACCTTTCAAACTACACACAACCAATTTATACCATCCTGAGAGCGGTAGGATTCCTTTACACTACTAACTACGTAATTCTGCAAGTGCAGAGTAAAAAATTTCTGCGGTGAAGCCAAGAGATGCTTTAGACGTAGAGAAAGAGTAGTGAATGCACTCCCAAGCTAATTCAGAGCTGGGAAACTAGGAAATGAAGTCGGTGCTCGGATCAAATAATTCTCAGTAAAACCTGTGCTACATTCAAGGGTTGGCAACGACCAATGAGAAGATCTGATGCACTGACCAATATTATCGGCGAAGGGGTCTCACTGCAAAGATCGCGCCAAGTTATCGTCTTTAGTTATATGTTGAGAATCCTATAAATAAGATATTAAAAATTTTTGTAGAACTAAAAACAGGGTCAAAAACATTTCAAATATTGGAATTATTACAGTTTTCATTAGGATAGCCAATTAATTATTAATTCTTAAATTGGCTGCCCTAATAGCAACCGTAATTATTGCAATATTTGACATTTTATTAGCAGAGTTTTTAATTCTTACGGAACCACATTCCCGACATTTGTAACTTCTCCAATATTGTGCAGCGTTCTCAAAATATAACTATAAAATGTTAATTTCCTTCCCCTTTATATCTGCAAGTTGCTGTATATGTACACAAGGTAGACGGTGTACCCGCACTTCGCTGCATATTGTGTGTCATCAGCCTATACGACCGCATGTATCATATTTAAGTACAAGATACTTAAATGCCTAGTGTAGACAATAGATTCATTTGTTTTGCATGCACACTTACCTACCCTTTACACTAGTGTAGGTAGGCTCAATCACTAGAAAAGTCGTTTAAGTATTCAAATTGCGGCCTTTTATTTTCTCAGTGTTACACTTTGGGTAGCACTTTCTACATCTGCTTTTCGGCGAATATAGCTAGTGTAGTGTAGTAAAAAGGCGCCAAACAATTGTTTCAGTTCAAAAGATTACTCATCATGAAAAACGCATTCTATTTCTATCGCTGGTGAAACTGTACTGTAGCAATTTAATAATAAATTAAACGTATTCAAAACTGATAGTAAATGTATATAAGACTTCTTTGGGACTATATACGGAAATTATGTGGGCATGCATACCGTAACCGGTCCATGTAAAGCGTGGTGTAACTTGTAGACAAAATACGTTTGATTATTCTGGGTGAGATGTAGCCAAATCAGGTGTTAAAGCCTACAATTGGCCTACAAGTATACTACACTTAGGTCCAGTCTTACAATGTCCCAATAACTACTTAGGTATTCGTCGAATAGCTTGTTTTCTCCATGCCAACCACCAATCAAATTCTTGAAATCCTCCAAATAGCTTAATTGCTACACATAACTTTCTTATAAGGAGATTGTAAGACCGGCCCTTACACTACACGAAAGCGGATACCCAAACAAACCTAATAGCTGCGTTCCAGAATTCATCTCAAAAGTATCTCGGATCGGAAATTACCTACCCTAACGTCAGGATGGATTGGACGACAGAAGTCACAGAACACTACATAAAAGGGACACTTGTGGGATTTGTTTTGCTTAGTAAATTTAGAGAAATTTGCAGTTGGAGGTTACATTCGTAGAAAGCGTATTTATTTGACAGAATTATTTTCTAGTCATTCCATGGGTGCGAATATCTCTTCAATTATAATATTGATTTGCCATACAATCAATAAAAAAACTTATAACCACCAGTTAACAGTAAATGAATTCAAACTCGCGCAACAACGATTCTAAGTAATCCGAGAAATCTCGATTAAAAAAGGCTGAGTTGGATGAGAGTGGGATTAGCTTCGGATTGATTTTGGAACACTTGGATTACTGTTGGCTCTAAGTGAGATAATAGTAATCCGGTGAATTCGGTGAATGGCACACAGTTCTTGTATTAGGTACCTCACATATCGACTACACATAAACTTAAGTACGTTGAAGACTGGTTAATAGAGTGATGCCGAATAACACAACACCCCCCCCCCTCATCCCCCCCTCATGCTGTGTATTCAGCCACACCCCAGCTCCGACATCGTAAGAGTCCTGATCCCCTCACCTCGTTACGGCCAGGTCCACCCCTAAATGGGGGAGGCTCCCCCCCCCCCCTGATCCATGCTACGTCTTTAATGCACCCATAGACAGAATTTGCATAGACGCAGTTTCCGAGTTGAAAAGTAAAGATCACCCGTCCCGTTCGTCCGTCCGTTTCGTTTGCACGGGCGCTTGTTACAAAGAACTCGCTTCAAACATCGCCATCATATTCTTACAAACCAGGGGTGTGGAAATAGCTTGTGTGCTCTTGAAACATGTGTACAGGTTCTTTCTCCTTTGCCCATCCATGTACTCTGTACAATGCATAAATATATGTGTACGCCTGAATACTGTCAGTGCATGGACAATGAGCAGCCCATAAGCAAACTCACTGTTATTAATTTTGTATATACTTTTTTTACTTTTCTTTTATACTTATAGGTTTAAAGGAATAGTCAGATGAAAAACTACCATTTGTATATCTCGACCCTCAAATATGGAAAACATGACTAAAAGATACCATACTTTAAAATCAGGCGGTTAAACAATTAAAGAAAACGCAATTTTTTTGGCTTGCTGCTACCAAGTAGCACCGAGCAACTTTTCTCATGGTAATTCCCATGTACAAAAAATGTTGCCTTGAGATAGTAAAACTACTGCCAAAATAGGGGACTTATAAGGAATTAATGTGCATCGTTTCTCTACCGATAACATGCTTCTTAGTGCGAACGTGTACTTCTACAAAATGCCCTGCAATTAATTTTCTTGTGACTTGATGTGTAGAAAAGTTGCAAACTGTTTTGAGCGGCACTGTCCGCAGTCGCCGAGTGTTGTGGCTGGATTCGTATAACACAATGAGTGCTCTGTCTATCGGGAAGGCGCTAGCGAGCTCAGAACCGATACAGCTGTACTACGCTTTAGAAGAAAAATGCAGCAGAGCTGGCGAGGGGATCTAGAAAAATAGCTAAATGTTCACTATTTTTTGTCTTGCATTGAAGCAGCCTATATCAATTTTATTATGCACATAACTGAATTTCATGCACTTATGACTCATTGGTGTTTTTTTAGTTTTTCACCTGACTATTCCTTTAAGAGGTAATTTTTATTTTTATTTTATGCTCTGATACCTAATAGTAATAGTTATATTATATAAATAATTTCGGTTAGTTTATAATGAAATATAAATAACTATTTATTATTTTTATTTGGTGTTTAACGACTGATATATAAAAACAACCTAATCACACAATTTTCTATACTTTTCGTGTAATAAATATTAAATATACACGTTTAGGCGTATTTGTTTGTTTTTGAATTTCAACTATGCAAAATGTAATATAGTTTCTGAGAGAACAGATTTCACTTAGACCGACGATGAGCTCGAGGGCTGTGGGGGGGGGGGGGGGGGGAGGGGCAGCCTGACACTACCCCCACCCCCCACACAACAAATAGATATTGCCACAAATTAAGGTTAACTACCAACGAGCACTCCAGTGGGGACTTCAGGCAAACCAATTGGCGTTTGTAATGGACACATTTGTTCGTAATACAATTACTGCTTGACGAGTATTTGACGGAGTAACGCCATTGTGGCCATGCATATTCCATTGTCCGTCATGTGTGGTGAGAGTGCTTGAAGACGAGCGTTGCATGTGATGCATGTGGTCTGCGCTTTACTAAACGCGCTACAACTTGAGCCTAGTCTCATTACAAGTCTAAAACCGACAAATAACGCAGGTCCGCCATAGACAACCCGCTTTCCTTGGTGGCTTTCATGGGCTAAAGCTATAGGGTCAGGAGCAGTGTGTTTACTCCCCTTGATTTGCTTATGATCGAAAGTGGCGAACAATCAGAGGTATGGCTGACATTACACCATGTTTTATAAAGACGCCACATGGCAAACAACGCAAACCCGATGTTTTACAAAATAAACAATGGTTCTTATCTGGTTTGCGATTCCAACAAGTGTTTGATAAATCAAACGAGGCCTCGTGATTCTCCACAGAATATAGATGCGAGGCTGAGGCAGAGACACATATGTGTAAAATATAAATCTATCGTAATTCCATGGGGCCCATCTCCATGGCTGGTTCGGTTGATTTCTCTCTCAACCACGCTCACTCCTACTGCAGTAAACCGTCAGTGTTCTCTTGTAAGGAGTTGGTGCACAAGTGTACACCCTTTCTGAGACCCAGAAGTTGAAAATTCATATTACTTCTTTTCACCATGGCAACCACTAATCAGAGGCTGTGAAATAGTCAGCTGACATCCAAAATATTTAGTCGGAGCTCATAAGACCTGGTGTAGTATTTGCAGAGTATTAAAAGTTGAGGATTGCCATGCACAATACACTCTACATCAGACAAGTATCAGCCAATCATCGTCTAGATTAGCCTCGTTGCCACGCTATGAGACGTTATGTATATTATGTCGTGATTAGAGATACGCCGTTTTAGCATTAATTCTCTCAAATTTAGCATTTTATATCAATTTTTCTTTTCAAAAAAACCTTGAATATAAGGGGGTTTCTTGCAATCCTAATGGGAAATTATGTGCAGATATTTGAAATCAATTCAACTGTAAGTTGCAACAACTTCAATGGTTAGAATTAATTCTTAACTAAATTTCATTACGAATGGGAATACCTTATATTTTGTAAAATGAGTTTTCTGTATCGTTTTCAAAAATATATATTCACCAAACAAAAACGTATGATCATCACATTACCGACGAAAGTCATGCTTGGGCCGCGATACGTCACTAGCAAGCGCGGGCCTCGAGATCCAACATTGGAAGCCCCTGTCGGTTTTCACGTCTGCTTTGCTCATTACAAAGCCCGGCCGTCATAAGTGTGTCGGTGTATTTGCCTTCCATTAGCCGCCTCGTTAGCGGCAACCTGGGGTAGGCCAGAACGAAGCCACAGAGGCAACTTCAAAGTTGATTCTTCGGTTTTCGAGCACGGATATGATGATAATAATAACTATTACTGTCGGTAGTGAAATTCATCCCCCAAGACAAAGAAGATTCTTTGTTTCCGTAGGGTAAGAAGCGCAGGGTGGGGATAAAGAAATATCATACATAAGCGTCAAATAAGTCTGTTATTTGGTAAATGTGAGCGCGGAGGTTCGTCGAGCGATCAGGAAAACAGAACACAGCATTTTAGCTCTGCAAGTGCGACAGGACAATTAATTTCAGACATTATTTCTTGCATTACGTTTGAAATGATTATAGAAATAATAATGTACCCATTCTTGATGGTCATAAACCATATGATTATTTCTAAGTAATCTATTCTATGGATGGCTGTACCATACGCACAGGGTCCTCATTCTAGAACCGTATTATAGTATAGGTAGAAGTATATATAAAGTATAGTAGTATAGTTTAGTAACATGTATATAGGTGGTTGTAGCCGGTTTTAAAGCTGCGCCCACTATTCCGTAGCCCGGGCGCAAATTCCAACCTAGGACTTTAGAAGGACTCAATCCCAGTATTCACATTTAGAATGAGTAAAACCTTTCCACTAAAGGCTACCGGTGACTGGTATCGAACCGGCGACCTCCCGAATCAGCTTCACGTCTTACCGCTGAGCCACCTCTATCGGGTGAAAGCAGTAAAGAACAAACGGTATTAGGGTCTGCGTTTATTTTCACGAATTGACTATAAGCTCTTACTTCTAACAGTGACCCCCCCCCCCTTTCACCCCTGCCTTCAATTTCAACGCATTACTCCGAGATTAACAATAAATAACACTTTGAGTAACATTGCAATGCTTCATGTTTCACCAAAGTTCAACGAGATTATCTAAATTTCCTTTCTCGCCGACAGAAAGTTCAGACTGAGCGGAATGAAAATGTCCTGACGCTCAGCGAGGCGGATAGGTCGCTAAGTACGTTTAGTTTAGACGTACTGAGTACAACGAGTACTCGCGAGTACTGACAGTTACTCTTACTCGAGAGCATTAGAGCAATCACGCTGATTTTATCGTAGAGACAAAACTATTACTGAAGTTCTTGATAGTCAAGCAGAGGAATTATTCAAAACAATTAGCTAGACACTCGAGTTAATAGGTTAGTTGGTAGAATATCTGTATCTTGGAGCAGGTTGAGCGAGCAAGTACTACATTCGACTTGATTAGTGAATGATTTAGAGCTGAGCTAGAGCAAGGTTTCGCCCTTATTGGGGTTTGTTTGTCTACAAACACTATTATTTAGTCATTACTTACAACAGACGGCAATTTCTCCCACCTTTAGTACTATTATTAGTATGATTATACTCTGTCGCGCGTTTCCAACATTGTTTTGAACATCAAAGAGAGAAATTAGAGGAGCTGTGAAAATCCGAGAAATTTTTAAATAGAAAGAATATATAATGTGACTTTCGTTCTCTTGCATAAGACTATACTTTCTCTTACCCAATGTACACATTAAGCAGTGAAGTAACAATTATTTAGTATAGTAGAGAAATCATGCGCCCCGTAGAATACACACACACATTTGTCTTCTAATTGTAGAAAAAAGTTTAGCACATTATTCAAACGGTTTAATTTCAATATGAAATCGTTTATCTCCAGGAAGATATAATGGTGTTACACACACAAAACTGCTTGTTGCTCTAACACTTGTTTGCACATTGTTCACATAAGTGTTCATGTAAGCGACGTGTCTTTGGAGCCGTCATAGCACCGAAGCACATAATAAATTGTAAAAGTGTCCTCCAATGAAAATCAGTTCTTGAGTTAAATACATACCGAAACCTCAAGTTGATTATAAACGTTAAGACAACTCCTTCAGCACCCATTTGTTGTATTATTTGCAATATCCAAGTAAAAAAATAAATCCTAACCTAAAGACAACATGTATAGTGAACGAAGCACTCAATAAATTCAAAGTTGTTCTAAATCAGCCTTGATTCTGGCAGATCTGTCCGCAGGTGTTCGCACTGTCCAGTCACTGATTCATGTGTTTCATATTTGAATCCTATATAGATCTTTGATTGGTTATCGCTCACTCGATCGTCGATGGTGTTCAGAGCCAACAGGGTTGGTTTAGTCGCTTTAAATTAAAGTCCCCCACTGAAAATCATTCCTGTTACTGAGTGGGTAGACTCTATAAATAGGATTTTTTTTTTTAAATTTTTATTTAATGAATCCAAGTAAAATGCTCATTGCTCACTGGCTGACGAGGGTCGCGTTACCTTTACCAGTCCATTAATATCCGTCACATTTCACGCATGGTATTCCCTCGGTATGTCACCTCGGCCGTCACTCATTCAGGATGAGAGAAATCCAATAAAATGTTAATGCGCGTTGACTACGAATCGATTGTTCGTTCGTCCACTGAAAGGAAGCTCGCAGCTATTAAGACCTCTCTTATGATTAATGGCGTCACTTCAACAAGTTATTCGCTTGTGATGTGATGTGATGTGATGGAGAGTCCAAGCGGACCGGACTCTTCGAGGTAGGTATGGCCACCTATAGGATTATTTATTTATTTTATTGTAATTATGACCAGTGTAGGGCACAATGCTCTCTTTAGCCTGATGAGTGACGATTGATGAATGATAATGAGGAAGGGAGGAGGGGAAGCCTAGTACCGGCATGTAGCCTACTCCTGTCGAAAAGTACCAATGGGACCATCGGCTTTACGTCCCATCCGAAAGGACGGTGTAACTTTGACCAGTCATATAGGTTCCTCCACTAACCTGGACTGCCGAGCAGTTGACGAGAAGAACGAAGCTGTTACACAAGCTTTCGAACCCCCCAATCTGCTCTAACCAACGGTAACTAGTGTTTCGGAGGAGAGTGGTCACCCATCCATCTGCTGACCTAGCCCGAGGTTGCTTAACTTCAGTGTTCGTATGGGAACTAGCTAAGCGACAGCGGACCTATAGGATGCGTCATACTCGCCCTATGGTGTGGCCACTACGCGTTGTGGTATCGGCCAAGTCACGTCTTCGCGAAGCCTCGTCTATACGCTCAACGACTGACTCATCACAAACTTTGTCCGAGGCAAAGCTGAGAACGCCACAGGGTATTTGTTTCACTGCATTTATAATAATTTGTATACCCCGAGTGCGACCGCAGATTCCTTGAATTTGTTGGGTCCGAAATGTCAAAAAGTAATCAAATGTAGTCGTTTGTTTGTTGTGTGGATGCCTATTATTTGACTAGATATTGAGTTTTCAAAAAGTGTGCGCATGGTTGAACTTCTAATATGGCTTCCGGTAGTGAATTCGGAGATTTCGACTCATGTTTGTGGTAGCCAGGTAGTGGGGGTATACATCATTTTTGAAATGCCAAGATCGACGAAAGATCGACTGATTTTCTTGTTCTCAACTAAGCCACGGACCCACTGTAGCGTTGTAGAAGAGTAAAGTTTGCCCAACGTAAGTATTCACATACTTACGTCATATACCCGACTCCAATAGTACCAACTAAATGTTCTACTTTCTACCGTCTAATTGCAATAGGTCCAGGGGGGTGAGTCTCGACTTCCTCGCGGAAACGAAACTTTCGACAGGCTGAAATCTATTCTTGACCAATCGGAACCATGTGGCGCGTTTTTAGTATTTTCCACAGTCTGCTAGCGGTGAATCAGTGAACCATTCAGGTGGCGGTGGGTATTGTCATTAAAGCATTATCATTTGTTCTGATAAACATGTCAAACGGGCACGACGTTAACAATAAGTAAGCTAATACTTTATTACAACACATTATATTAGGTTCCATACATTATATAGACTAGGCTGTAGTACTACGTTACTAATGTAGGCCTATTAATGTAGGCCTAGGCTTATTGTAGCTTAGCAATGGCCTAAACTAAAAGAGTTGGGCCTAGACCTAGGCTAGACATAGACTACGTGATCTTCTGACGTAACTTTCGATTGTGGAAAGTAATTCCATCTGCAATTTGGCTGTCGCGCCACGAACGCCAGGAATCTGTTGGTGTTCGTGGAATTAGCGCTAATGAACGGGACATTAGAGAAGGATCCGATGTCGGTATATGAGACTACTTACGTTGGGGGTTGTATAGATTGAGTATATTTCTGTTTACTTATGAACTAGGTCATATAGCGTCTGCCGAATCAGATCCATCAAACATCACCGGGGTCCAGGGGAATTCAGTTGGACGTTTTGGGGGGTGTTTGGGTCGTAAAGAGGGGGAGGGGGTCCAAATATGATGAAGTAGTAATGTGAAAGATTGAAGAGAAACAATGATGAAGGCTATGCGAGATCAATAGAGGACTTGCAAAAGAAATGCAAGCGAGAGCTCTTATTGCGGACACTGGTCACAACGAGGAGGGACCCACCTCACCCAACGAATCGCCTCGACCGGGCGGTCTAAAAAGAGGCGAGTAAATCTAAAATCGGAGAAATCAGTATAAATATTACCCTGAGAACATTGCGGTTATCAGAAAATGATTGCACAATTATTTAATACTGATAATTACATTTCAAAATGAAATCATGACAGAATGGTTTAAATTGAATTCGGAACCCAAACTTGATAATTGTTCAGTATTTTGTCTGCAACGAGAGAGAGGGAGAGAGAGAGAGGCAGTTAGTGAGAGAGAAGCAGAGGTACTGTAAAGTGTAAACAACCAGTGTTGGCACGATGCACCTCCCTGCGCTCCTGATAGGAGATCCCCCGTATATGTATGCGCGCACCGACAGAATGGGGTGATAAGTTAAGCTAATTTATTACCGCTCTGAATTCAACCCCCAATGAAAGGTATTGTATGGATTTTTACAGTGTTTGTGTTCTTGTTCCAGTGTTCGGTACTGTAGTTATCCACGAATGGATTCCTTGTTACCAACTCAAACAGATCCAATGTGCTGCAATCTCAGTTTCAGATCCACATCTACATTTAACTGAATTAGAGAGCACAACACAACAAACGGAGCAACCTAATCCAGTACAGCCAACACGGGTCTGGTTTCACAAATTATGTTAGTCCCTTTTTTAGTGTTAGTTTAGTTAGTTTAGTTAGTCCCTATACAGGTGTTAAACTGAATTAAATACATATACGAAATAAATGTAGCAATCAATATAATCTTTTGTAAACACTAAAATTGAAAGAATGATAATATAATAAAATGAAATGAAGTTAGCAAATGCGGAGACAGAAGTAATCAGAAGTCAGCTACAAACGTTTCAATGTTTGAATGGAATAATTAAATATCATAACAAGTACTAACAAAGAAAAATGTAATTGGCAGCGAAATGAAGGAAAATATCAGAAAACTAGGAAGGAGGTTTTCGGGTTGAAATGCAACAATGATGGGGTAATGTAAATGAAACATACAAGTATTTTGTTAAAGCATCTGAATTGTTTAAAAGAATGGTATAAACTAGAGATAGCAAACACAGATCGAGGTGACAACGGTAACAAGCTAGCTAGACTAATCCCGGAGATCATCGGTTCGACTCGAGCTACTAACAGTCCTGATTGGAGGGTTTTCCGAGGTTTTCTTCGGTCACAAGGCGAATGCTATGATGAAAAGTCCTATAAGGCAGCCCTCTGACATTCATTCCCAACACCCGATATATATACATAGAGAGTCACCTCTGAGGCGCCATTCTGTAACATTGAATTCTATATCCTGCACTGAATTCTGCCTGAATTCGGGCTTTTTCGTACATATTACAACGAAGTTACAGAATAGGGCGCAAGTATAGACCAAGGAGGTTTTAAAACCTCCTTGGTATAGATGGTTTTCACCCTACAGCAGAGATTCATGTGGGATTCAAGTGTATTACTATTATTGATGTCTATTCAACAAGTATTGCCCCTGAACTGCAAGTTTTCCTCCCGCGTCCTGACATACGCATTCTTGTGGCGAGGCTAATCACTGGGCTAAACACACTAATCTACGTTTAGAGTATAACCTACAGATCGGTCGTCTCGTCTTGGATCATTAATCACCGTGACGTAAAGCTCAAAGCCAATCAAAACGCACTGATTTGTTAACCTAAATAGTGTTAGCCACAACAAATAATTACCTTCACTTTTAGCATAACGATAATCATTATTAAGCCCAGTATTATAATATCCCGACAGCTTGTTATCCTCCAGATAACGTAATTTGAAGATTTTTGATTGGTTGTTGCCATGGTGAAAGCACGTTATCTCCAGTATAAATCTATCGGAATCGGTATTAAAATATCTCGACAGAGTTATCCTCCATAATAACGTACTTTGAATCTTGAAAGTATTTTTGATTGGTTGTTGCCTTGCGTAAAACACGTTACCTGGAGGATAAATAGCTATTGTAACCGGTATTATAATGTCCTGACAGCTAGTTATTCTCCAGATATCGTACTTTGAATTTGATTGGTTGTTGCCTTGGTGAAAATAAGTTATCTAGAGAATAAATAGCTATCGGAAACGGTATTATAATGTCCCGACTACTAGTTATCCACCAGGTAATGTGTTTTTACCATGGCACCAACCAATCAAATACTTTCAAAATTAAAAAAAAACTATCGGGGCATTATAATTCCGGGCATAGCTCAATAGTCATCTTATAACGATACTGATTGATTTATTCTATATTTGCAACAGGACCAAGATCCAAATAATACATGGTGATGATGACGATAATGAAGTAGACAGGAGGGAAACACGTAGTACAGGCACGTAGCCTACTTCGGGTCAAAAAGTATCCAGGCGACTATCGGCTTTACATCCGAGAAAGGACAAGCTTTGACCAGTCATATAGTTCCCTCCACTAACCTGAACTATAATGGCCACGCCGTAACAAGCAAGGTCGCCCTTATAATTCTCAGAAGAGACGGTCGCTCCACATGGTCCGTTCCAACGGTATTCGCCACGGCATTTCTCCATACCTGCTTGTTATTGGCCACTGCGTTGACTGCACCGACCGTGCCCTCACCACGCCCAACAACATACGTACGATAGTATACCTGGCGCATGAGAACGATATGCAACTAGATTTAGGTTGGTAGTTGTCACATGCGACACTTCAAGGTTACATATTCCATGACGACACCACCTTCCAAGTTAACGCGACGAGACTTTACTAACCTACTACTAGGGCGGCTTCTACCATATGTCGTATAGGACGATGGAACGAACTTCAGTATTGGCGACGCAGCACATATTCTCACCATGCAGCTAATAGCGTGTAGATGATCCAGATAGATAGAGGCCACTGGACAAGTAGATACTTCCTAATGAAGAGTATTGTCTCAAGGTGATTATCTACAAAGTCGAGACAATACCCGGACGACCGATTTGTTCTCTTGTTGATTACTCTATTCTTTGTAAGGCGAAGGAACAAGAAGTCATTTAATCCTTCAATTAGTCGGGGCGACTGCACGCCTGTAATTCAGGATAACACCGGATGAGGCAAAGATCCCAGGGGTACTCAGGACGAGATTAGGCTATTGATCTATCTCGAAGGCGGAAGAAAAACTTGCTTATCGTCGAACCACCGCGCCCGGCAAAGTGTGTTGTTGGAACTAGGACACACAAGCAGTGGGGTATTGCTAAAATATAAAGTGCATAGGTGATCAAATTTTCATGTGTATAAAAGGGGACTGGGGCTTTAGTACGCGTATTAACCAATCAAAGCAGAATAAGAAAATTAACTGTTATGAGGAGGAGTTTAGCTATCAATTGTTGATTGTTGCTTTATTGTTAAATCATCAATGGCGCTGTAGGAAGGTTCTTAGCAACGCTATCTGTGTGTTAGTTTGAGTCCGCAATTGTGTTTGGGCATCGCATCTGGCAACGAGGCTAATCGAGACGGTTGAATGTGTACTACATGAGAATGAACATGGCACCCATGTCTTCCTAGCCAGGTATCAACCCTGCCAGGCAAAAGCAATGAATGATATATACCGGACCAGGCTATGCTTATTGCGTGATGGTTTATATTAAGAAAACGTGTCACATGGCAAGTTTTAAATCAAAATCATTGAATTATTATGAAGTCAGTTCTTTTTTCTCCACGACCACATCGTAAGCTGTATTTATTAATGTTATTATGTATAAATGCATATTTTATACAAATGAATAATTCAATTAAATCGTTTTCTGCATTTACCTGAAATAAAGTAGGAGTACCCTCGTCTGGGATCGGGGTGGAATAGGTCCACGGTAGCTCTGCTTGTCGTACGAACGACTTCACGAGCCAACCTAAAAAACATCAATTGTCACCGTCATAAAGATCAGTGTTCGTACGAGTGTTTACATTTACTTTTGGTTCGGTTTACCACGCAATACCGTTGTTTGGTATTTGGGGTGAAGTTAGTCATTGACAAAGGGCCTAAGCTTTTAGTCCCGCTCATCCCCGTATGGGCTTACCTCAAGCCGGCAAGAAGGAAGCTGATCCCCACTGTCTGAACAACCTATATTATCGGGATTACGGACAAAGCCGAACCTACTTCGGGAAACACGGTTACGAAAATGGGAATATAATGAACTTTCGATACTTTTTCCGCCCTCGGATCCGTGAGTCTCTCCTTCACCTTTAGAGGCGGGACGAAACAAGGAGATGAAGCCGGTTCTCTTATCTTCGGGAACTTGAACGAAACTAAAAGTCAAAGTTTGTCTCGAGCTAAGACACAGACTTGGTAAAATTATGTAGCCTATAGTTAAATAATCGAGCGCAAACAAGCGTTCGTCCATGGAGGCAGCAATGCTCGCTTTGATCATCGCTCAGCGAGTCTATGTTATTGTGAGAAACACAATAATAATAATAAAAAAAAAACTATTTATATTTTAATTTCATTCACTGTAACTTATCTTTCAAAGGTACCCTAGAATCTATTCTAACACTTTTAGATTTATCAAAAAGAAAATGAAAATGTTTTTGATTGAAGTTCTTGAAAGGGTAAGAGGAAATAATTATTGTTGGGAAATGCCGGGAACGAAATTATTAAATACAATATAAATATGAACAACCTATTTTATTGTAATAGTGGCACTGTGTGCTCCCCAAATATAGTTCCCTTATAAAGAATAAAGTTTATTCTTTATAATTCAATAAACACATATTGTTTTGTTATGTTTCCAACGCGCGGATTAGTTTGAATTCTCTCCATTATTTCCTGTTTTCTACCCATCTTTGCCTTCCTCCATATCCACCACCATCAACTACATACTCAAGTGTAGTTGCATGTGACTAATAACATATTAAAATATCAAGAATTATTATTGGCTGCACTATGTTCATCGATTCTATACCCGAACAAATGTTCTTCCTGGTTGAGCTATAAAATGCACTTTCCTTGAGTTTGATAATGAATGGACCAGTCTTACGAAGGAGAAGAAGGGAGGAAGGGAGCTTCTTAACTTAATAGACTTAAGGGGGCAATGAAGGGCAGAAATGTTAACCTAAATTACCAGTCTACATGTTAACACACCCCCTCGCCAATTTAGCTAAAAAAAAAAATACTCTTGAACACAAATTCTTTTTTTTATCTTCGTATTCGATAATGAAGGGATCCGCCTCCAAGAAGGAGAAGAAGAAGACGGGAGGACGAGCAATATCCTGGAGGTGGCTCATTGTGAGTCCCTAGTCGGCCCTAACGCAATTACAATCCATTACGGCGAGTAGCAACTTGTACCATTGTTCCTCTGGCGTCGGAGAAAAAAGGCCAGGAAAAGCGACGACCATATCACCGCCTGATTGAATCAACACAATGCCGAATAATAGAAAAGACGAGGAAAATTGTTGTAAAAGAGAAGAAAATTGTTTAGCTCAGGTGATATTTTTCAATTTTGAACGAAGTTTGTCCGTTTGTATGAACGCTGGCCGATATAGAATACAATCTTGTTGATTAGATCACGGGATCTTGTCTGCTTTGTACGTCTGCGGGAGAGATGCCCCCCCCCCTTCCCACTGTATCTTGTTATCTGCGGATATTCCATTAGAGCGCGATGGTCAGAGAATAAGGGATATTTTATCCGTCTGGTATCAACTGTCATCACTTCCAATAAGAGTTGTTATTAATATGAGCGGGATGTTTTGTGTGGTGGGGATTGGAGCCGCTGGAAACACAATTACAGCCAAGCCTAGATATCACTGGATTCTGTTGGTTCGGTAACTTGTCCGACGAAGCTCGGTATACCTGTCTGACGAAGCTCGGCGTAGTCCGACGTAGCTCGGTTATGTGTCCAGCAAAGCTCGTAACTTTTCCTACAAAGCTCGGCGTAGTCCGACGAAGCTCGTTAGCTTGTCCGACGCAAGGTCCACTAAATCCCCTGGCGGGGTGTCGTCGAACTTCGCGCATGTTGCGTGCACGCTACTGGCGATCTAGTGAACCTTGGTCCGACGAAGCTCGGCGTAGTCCGACGAAGGGGTGAATATGGGGGGGGGGGATGATTGTGAAAAATAATGGTAGACTGTTTTAGAACATTGAACTAAATAAACTAAGTCATGTTTTTTTACTCATTTTTAATTGCCTGATTTCAATATTAATAATTTATGAATTCTTCGCTCCAGCCTAGCCTAACCTAGCCTAATATAAACTTAGGTGATTCCAGGAAACTTATGTAAATAGATCAGTCGAGATCATAGGCGAGCCGAGAGACCTACCAAATGTCTCTTAAAACTTAATTCTCTTCGATGGGATAGATAAAAACAAACATTTTTACTGCAGGGCATTTATTCAAGGATTGCTATTTACATCAAAAAAATATACTCAAGTGAACTTGTTTATACCGAATAAATTAAACGCAGCTTTATAACAAATTAGAATTAATATATGTTTCAATGAATGCAGAAGTAAAACAGTGCGAGATGTGTTCAAACGTTAAAACAAGACAATACTAGTCCCAGTGTAACGCTGTTGTCTTGATTGGCAGAATTGATAAGTCCATGGCGTAGGTACTATTATAAATCCATGATCAGTCGGTGAAAAAGAATGATCACTGCCTTGTTAACAAAATATGGACAGTTATATATCTGGAAGGTATAAACTAATACAGTAAAGAAATGTGCAGAGATTCGTTGTAAGCGGTGACTGATGTGGTGTTTACACACCGACTAACGCTGCCAAGCATGTGTCTTGCGTCCTCTGAGCATTACGTCACATGACGGGTGTCTGCCTAGGACACCCATCCATCCAACAGTGCGGTAATGTGGTAACTCTGCCCGCGCAATTCAATTAAGAGGTTAGTGGTGGCTCTAATGGCCGGTAATACATACACGTCGTGGCCGGCGAGGGGCCTAGAATATCACTCCCCGCAACCCGTGAATAACAAACACCACCAGCGCCACTCGCGGGCATGGGGCTGAATTATTAAAGATTGATATAAATCGAGTTAGATCTCTGGCGATCTAGGTTATCACTGGTTGTCACGTTGACGTGTTGTGTTGTAACCAACACTTCCGGTGGTGCAGTGTGTCTGTCTGTCTGTCTGTCTGTCTGTCTGTCTGTCTGTCTGTCTGTCTGTCTGTCTGTCTGTCTGTCTGTCTGTCTGTCTGTCTGTCTGTCTATTTTACTTCAGCATTGATTAAACGTGTTTTACATCCTAAAGTGTGTTGGTGCCACATTGTTCTTGTGAACGATGGATGGTTGTTGATTCCTTCAACGTCATGACACGCGAGGGAATCAGGACCTGGGTTCACAAAGATGCCAAACTAAGCTAATATAATATAATGCCAAATTTTGAAATTTTAATATACTCCCCACCCAGGACTAGAAGCGCCGGTATTATGAGCGAGGTGGATATTATAATGGTAAGCAACAATATACTCGTATGTCAACCACATTCCCGCTACGCCGCGCTAGTGATGCCGTGAGGAAGATATTCAATCTGTATGGATTCTTATACTGTGATTAGAGACTACAATTTTACGGGTACTATTGCTACTATTCTACTATTCGTACTACTACAACAATTTACTACAATACTATTTATAGGGTTATTCTAGAGTGTTAAGAGTTGCATCCGAAGTCAGGCCATGTTCAATACTTCACATACACACGCAAGTAAGTAGTACTTCCCTCTTCACCAACTCTTCCATGCACTGTGACGTCATCGTATTGTTTCGTCATCTCATATCGGCTGGCAAGTCCCGTAACATTAGCATAATTGCGACTACAACACAACGAGCATTCTCTACTCGTCGCCAGCCAAACAGAGTACGTGATTAGCTGTGTGTATGGGGGGGTTGATGGAGATTGCAGTTTAAAAACCCATTTAAACTGAGCGCGTACTTCGGTGAGAATGGCAATTATTATTCGTCGCTCCATTCCTGATGCACTCATTTTTGTAAGAGACGAGGGGGATGGGGTGTATTATCAGAGAAAAGAGGAATCTGATATCTGAGAGAGAGAGAGAGGGGGGGGGGGGGGATTGTCTGTTTCAATCACATATACTTTTAAAATCTTTTCTTCTGTGCAACAGTTGTATTGAAAACAAACATTTCCATCTGAAGAACATAACAATGAGAACAAACTCATCCACCATATTGTACGGAGTGATTCATGTGTCGATTGGTTGCTGATTGGTGACGGAGGTGTTTAGTGAACGATAGCGTTATATTGTCAACCTCCTTATCGGAAATTACTAAATTAAAACCACGTGTTGCAACAAAAGAAGAGTACTTTGTTGAGTGCATGTGTTCATTTAAATGTACAAAGAGAATAATGGGGATAGTGAAAATGAACGCTGTTAACAAAAGTAACAAGATGCATTTTTTCTAGTATCTTCCTTTGCAATTACCAAGAGTTATCAGTATCACCAATAACTTCAGTGTTGTTGTTGTATGGATTTATGTTCAATGTTATACATTTATTGTTACATGCACAACAATGATAGCAATAATAAAAAGAGTATGTTTATGATTTAATAGAATGTTCCTTGAACGTCGAGATAGCTATGTACAGCATCGTACAGTTACTCGCAACGAAGTGCAGCATCTGAACATGCCAAGATAATAAGAATAATTTTGTATTTATGTAAACGAATAAATCATAAATAAAATTTCACACCAAAATAGTACAGAAGGAACGTTAGATGAGCAACTCGGTACAGTTGATCGTGTGGATACCATTCAATCACTGATTGACAATAGCAATGAAAGGCGAGGATAAGAGGGAGGGGGGGGGGGGGGGGGGAAGAGGGGAGAGATACTGTTAAAGAGAGGAAAAAATTAAAATTCATACAGAAATTTGAGTGCAAAGGGTGTTACAGATAGATTGAGGGTGGGGGTGAAGTGTGGGGGAGGAGGAAGGAAGTTGAGTGACGGTACGAAATTACGAAAGAACGGTAAGAAGGGAAATTGAGAGGATTGTGGAATTAGAGAAACGTTCGAGAGTGGTTGAAGGGTGGAAAGAGAGAGAGAGAAAGAGCCGGGGAAGAATGTGTGGAGGACGTGAAAGGGAACCCGACCTCAAGATGGTAATATAGGTGGTTCCTGCCGCGGACATCCATAGCCCTGATTAAGGTGGAGTGGACAATCACTGGACCACGGGCCAAAGAAACAACCCCCTTTGATCGCACTTCAAGGGGCGGGAAAATAACGAACTATTTGAATTGAAATCTGATCGGGCCAGCAGCCGCCTCCGGGGACCCGAGTCTTAGAGATCACGTGGTTTCAGCACATCTTTATTATCCAATAGCAGTGGTCTCGCTCCACCTTGTAATGGTGGATTCCCCACATAGACGTCGGAAAGCGCAGAGCGTCGACCGCACATCAACGAACCAATCAGAATGGAGCTGACGACCAGGTCGGAAACATAGCATTGCCCTGATTTGTTCGTTGGTGTTGCGTTCGACCCTCTGCGCTCTTCGACCTCCAGGTCGTTGTGGTTCAACACTGTTGGGTCCAGACCGATACAAGATCACATGCGGTTGGTATTATTTGGTTAAAAAATGAGTATTTTTTTTGTTGCAAAAATGTTATCTCACAATCCAGGGTTCACTGTCACACTGATGAGCAAGGATCGAATGAAGTGAAGCCAATTCTCACTAACAAGACTCGAACCCAGCTGTACCTAAATGTTACGACACTCAGGTAAATCTGGCCTTCACAACATTGAATTATTTTGCGATGCTGATGGGGTCATGAGAGGACATATTGAACATCGTGTGATTACACATCATTAAGAACAAACTGGATTGATGCAGAAGCTCATACTCTATTGTCCTTGAGGGTTGAGGTGATATTACACAGAACGAGGTTGATGAAGTTCCCCCCCCCCCCCCACCCCCCTTCCAACCCCATGAAAAAGTATATATGTTTAGGCCTACCACACAGGGAATTATTTGAAGCTCACTATACGTCCAATGACAATCTCGTTCTTGCTGCAGTTGGAAACGACTCTGTTTTGGCCACTCGCTCATCGAGCAACGCAATCCCAGCTAGCAAGTTGTTGCTTTTGTCTTCATAAATAATTTAAATGAACTCCTCCAGTTGAAACTCTCGGACTCGGCATTGTAAGCAACTCTTAGTTCGGTATATACGCAAAAGAAGATGGTCTAAAAATGACCAATTTCCGAAGGAGAGAAGGTAATTGAATCTCGTAGAAGCCAGGCGGGCGGGGAACCCCCTATAATAGATTTCCCACCCCGGCGATTAGGGGTGTTGTTGGCCGGCGGCTCCGGGATGGCCTTGGGCCCCTGGGACTATGCAACCCCGCAGCTCTATCGCCCAAACACACTTTACTTCCGGCCAGGCCTGGTCATCGCAGCCCACTGACCACAGCCAATACATAAATAAGCAGTGTGTGTAAGTGTAGGCAACCATCAAGGAATTATGAGACTCTCGTGTCAAATCTTCTTACGACAAGATTTAACGGAGGGCTTAACGCTCGGTTTAGCTAAACGAAAATAATTGTATTAATGTATTTAAAATGTGCGTTGTCCGTTGAGTAGGTGACTCTTTGGTCCAGTGGTTAGCATCCCGGCTTCCAATGCTGAAGATACCGGGTTCAATTCCCGCTTAAGGCAGAAGTTTTTAAACTTCTATTGAGGATTCAGTTCCATTTCTTCTTGTCTTAGGAATAAGTAAACGGTGACTTTGGAGCCGTCCTAGCAACGAAGCACTCAATAAATTCAAAGTTGTTCTGAATCGGCCTTGTTGATTCTGACATTTGTCCGCAGGTGTTCGCCCTGTCCAATCACTTATTCATATGTTTCGCATTTGAAATATCGATCTTTTATTGGTTATCGCTCACTCGTCGATGGTGTTCGGATCCTACAGGGTTGGTTTAGTCGCTTTAAATTAAAGTCCCCCACTAAAAATCAGTTTCGTTACTGAGTGGGTAGACTCTAAGTGTGAATTTATTTATTTTTATTTTATTTGACAACTCACATGAGCTCTACATATACTCTGCAATAGTTAGCTTAGACCCAGTCGGTCTTTACATATTTCTTTCTAACTCCTTCTTAGATACTACAACAAGGTTATAATACTTCAATAGTAATGGTTCTTAGTTTTTACTGCTTATAGTAATTTATTATTTTAGATGGTAGATAGCTAACGCGTCATTGGTCTTAATCCCGCCTGATATGAAGAACATTATTCATTGAGCGAAATGAACATTCTTGTTGCACTCTTTGTTTTAAAAACTACTTTGAATTGAACAGTATATTGTACATTGTTTTCAATAACTAATACCAATAATACAAAATTATAAACATCATATTATCATAAAATTATAAAATAAACAAAGTGTCTGTTTATACATCTACAAAGTCATAAGACACAGAGTGTCGGAAACACCCCTAGAGCCAAACTCTGTAACTTTTGATATGTGCCTAAATTCGAAGTTGTTATGTTGAATTCAAAGTTATATTGAACAAAGAAGTTAGAATTCACACAGAAATCATTTCAGGACATATAATCAAAAGTTACAGCATAGAGTAGCTCATTGCACACAAGCCATTATTGAGAATATGTTCTATCTCCAAGGTGTATGTCCAGTGTCAAGCCAATCAATTTCCCTGATAAGACAACGCTCAGTGATGCACTGGTTAGCATTTAAAACGTCAGCACTGTTTTTAACCACCCCGCAGGACTACAGATAACATCCCCGGGGATCGAACCGAGTAGACTTGTCATTAGTGTTTGACGTCTGGTCACGATATTAACACTCAAACGATCCTCGTCGGACAAAGTTTCGATCCAATTCAAGGAAAGAGTTTAGTTTACATTGGAAGGTCGCCGAGTTGTTTTAACTTTCAACACTCGAGCGGCAAAGTCAACAACTTTGTCTATATAAAATAAATTCAAACGTCTTTCAAGTGACGACTGGGAAGTTCCAGGAGAGCAAACATCATTACAAATAAGTTTTCAATATCTTTTAAATTAGATTTTGATAATTCGCATCATTTTGTATCTACTTGATTCTGTACGAGCAGATGCTATGATTTATACTAGTCCCAACGAAAGTATTCGCATACCGATCTCAGGTCATTGTCTACTGCCCTTTTCAACCGCGCCAATTGAAAGAAACTCAACAGATACCTGCCGTTTTTCTCCACATTGCTAAATGCAAGGTTCGGTTTAGTCGAGTGCACAGGCGGTTTGGCCACACCCACCGTTACAGGTAACCAACGGAATGGATCTGTTTAGATTAGATGGTAGGAATTAGCGAAGTAGAAAATCAAGTTGTAACCTTGGACTCGGTTATGTCGTAAGCATCAGAATACTATCGTTGGGGCAACTATATATGGTAGGAAACATATTACAGAGTTGATGCTATTCCTATTGCTATGAATAAAACGGTGACCGATGAGTACCAATAAATAGGAAACGGTCTCGCTTTGTCTCACGAACACATCATTTATACACTACAACTTAATAAACAGTATGATTCCTTTAGTGTCAAAATGTTAGAATAACAATAATTTTTAAAACGAGTAGTCAGTCAACAATGTCGATATTATTATTATTATTGTGTTTAGAAATACATGTATCATTATTGGTCTTGGTACCTTATCTACGAACTGGCACCTGATTTCTTCTTGTTTTTTAAGCTTATATAAGTAAGTGTCAGCTAACCCAATTGATGAACAGTAAAAGGATATGTCACAAGATCTACGGAAAATATTATGTTTGTTAAATACAAAAACGTAGAATGATTTACAAATAAATGTACAATCAGCCAATAATATCCTCAAATAATGTATCTAATATCATAATGCATTGTCCAATGACTGTCTATTTACCGATTATATCCCGATCTAATAGTTTGATTGTTGCGTTTAAAACAAGTTGATAAGAGCGTAAGAGCGTTGTTATCAAGAGGTGGTGTGGGAGTGAATCACACGATATTGAACCAAGACCGACCTCCTCTTGTGTGACCGAACAAAGACCCTCGCCACACTCACAGCTCAGCACCAATCTGTCCTATAGTAGTGGGAAGAAACTAACCAAGTTTATCTTATAAAAACAACCCCTGGCTCTTGTTTGCGCCAGGGGTGAGTGGAGATAGAAGACAGGGATGATTGACAGGGATGATGGCCTGAAATTAATTTATTACTCAGAGCTCGAGCGCTGGGGAAAGATAGCTCGCAAACATCAACACCAACAACGTATAGGGTGTATTGGTAATCCTAGCTTAACTAACACTTGACTCACGCAAGATCCCAATAAGCTATAAACAAGATTTTAGGAAAGTGTTAACTGAAATATTATACACTACGTCATAAAATCAACCTCCTAAAATATAATGGTGTTATTTCCAATGAAATCTATGATTTTGGAACATAACTGCACATCAACACACAAACATCATATTGAACGGATGAATAACGAGCAAAAAGATAGAGAAGTGGAGACGCTTGATCAAAGGAGATTTTCTGAAGAGAGAAACGAATCTTAGGAAGACGTGAAAGGAGAGAAGCAGTGGAAGGACATAAATAGTGGCAGAAATTGACGGAGGAGGAGAAAGATGAAGAAGAAATGTTGAGCCCGGTAAGGTGAGTCATTGAAAGTTTCATGGCCTAGAGAAGGGGGGGGGGGGGTCTCCATTGGACAACCACACTATACGCTCCATTTGGAAATGAGATAGATTATTATTATAATCAAATCAATAATCCCTTACACACATTAATGGATGCAGTACAATAAATAATAAGTATGTACTTACAAGAACTGTTTTTCTGAGTATTGTTTTTAATGTGCTATCTATACTATATAAGTTATTAAATTGCATGAGCTGTAACTGAATCACAAAAAAAAAAAAAAAAAGTTGCCATAAAATGATTCCAAAATATGTGTCAACAAAGACTCACACACTGAATTGTGTCTACCGCCTAACAGCATGCAACCTCGTGCTACCAGTATCTGGTTTATCCATAGAGGATTTCCACTGGTCAGAGTAAGGCTAAACCGCCTATAGGCACCGTGGGTTCATCCGTGTGCTGCTGCGTGCGGCAAAAAGTGGCATATTTGGTGGTGATCGCGCACTGTCCGCGCAGCCGATACGTGTAAAAACCGTACTCTATGTTACCTCGTATTTCAACTATTTTCATGAATACAGATCACATCAACCTCTGTGACCAAAGTTCTGAACCTCTTACTGCGTATTGCCAACTAATTTTGTTTTCATTCGATAATAACTACTTTTATTTGACGAATTTGGCGAGCCTGTCTTGCTGTCAGGCGTGCTCTGCGGGTTGACAGACAGCTGTTGGGGAGTCGAGTGGTCGAATGTCATCTATGTCTAGTATGTTGATGATTCCTTTAATTTTAGTCTTAAAATGAGCGAGAAAACTAAAAGGAAATCAAAATTGTTGTAGTTGGGTGTAGCAACCCATATGCAAACACCGACAAAGAAGTCCAGTTGTTTCGTTTCCCCAATAAACCTTGGGAACAAGATCGCAAGCGCAAGTGGGTTCACGCAGTCAACAGAAAAAAGTGAGTTAAAGCTAGTTTAATTGTAATTTAAAAACCAAAAAAATCTAGGCTTAAAGAAGACTAAAAGTTGCCTGATAATTGAACGAAATAGTAGGCCTAGGGCTATGTGATGTAGGACTATAACATTCGGTAGGCCCTAGGCTAGGCTTTTGCTTTGAAAGTCTGGCAAAATACTTTTAAATCCGTAGTAAACCACTTGGTCACCATGTGCTTCCTTCCTGGCGGTACGGGCAGGCTGTCTGCTAGCGCACTCTAAGCTCCCACGCACACTGCAAGCGCGCGGGAGATAAAAATACCATTGCACGGGGAATCGGAAAATGAGAAAAACGATGCTATGAAGTTTACGTCTCAGAGTTTGACCAGCGAGAAAATTGTGGCTACTGCATCAGGCTACACAGTCGTGCAATTAGATTTTTCGTATCTACCAACCTCTACGTTTTTACAGTAGTTTAAGTGCGATAAATACTCTTTGTTATTACTCTGGTATATTTTGTATGGGGTTTCGACTATCTAGAAATAACGTTTGTAATGAACAAATTGGATCTAGCTTTGCTTCAGGAATGTGTTATAGTGTTACGAATATATCCTGAAATTTTTAGCTTTTTTGAGAACTTGATGCGACATCCTTCGCTATTTGAAATGATCGCCGTTTCAATAGCTGCTACTGTTGACATACATAGCTTTCCCCGCCAACTTTGCCCGTTTGGGCCACGGGGCGCGCTGCCTGTATTTTAGTGGCGCGCTCAGTGGCTATCCTCGGTGCCTATACTATATAGATTTTGATTCTTAACCATTTAAAAAGAAAACCTACAACTACGACAGATACTTATTTGTTGAGTTCAGTAGCTACATCTATATTATTGGTTGGCCTGAATAACTGTGCTCTACAGTAGCCGTAAACAAACAGAGTGGCCGAAGGATCAGACCTCTTGGGAATTTTACCTTGTCTACTAAAAAGGTAAAAGCTTTACAGACTTTACGATTGAAAAAAATGTTGTCTATTTTTCTTTGAAAAGCGAACAAATAGTAAGTGCATGGTTTTCATTCCCCCTGTTTATCGGCAGCCCAGTTTTCCTCGCCGTTATTTTTCTTGTGTATTTGAAATAAACTAAGTCGGTATGGGGTGCATTAGTATGCGACGTGCGTAGGCCGGGTGTATGGCCGGGAGCCGAGCCCTGGCACCACGCCGCTGCAGAACCACGCGTACAAACACTGGCAACAACAATTCACATTAACAACATTGATCTCACCTTAACAATGGAATGTTAACTATATTTAAACAATTAGTAGAGGAGCAAAAGGTATCTCGTGCGCCTTTCGTGAAAGAGTATTGCGGTAAACGGTATTCTGTTACGGCATACCATACGAGTATTTTGCACCTACCTGGCAGATCCTGGCACGCTGCAGAGGGCGCCAGGAGCGTCGTGACGTCATAGACACGTTTTAATTAATTACTTTTGAACGGTTTATGTCACAGAAAATATCAAGAGGACAATTTTATGATGTCATACTAGATGAGAATTTATAACCTATCTGCCACATTCTGGCGGGCTGCAGAGGGCGCCAGGAGCGTCGTGACGTCATATACACGTTTGAACTAATAACGTTTGAACGGTTCATGTCACAGAAAATATGTAGGATACAATTCTTCTATAAAATACTATACGAGTATTTTGCACCTACCTGGCACATCCTGGCACGCTGAAGAGGGCGCCAGGAGCGTCATGACGTCATAAACACGTTTTAATTAATAACGTTTGAACGGTTCATGTCACAGAAAATGTCAAGGGAACAATTCTATTACGAAATATTATTTGAGTATTTTGCATCTACTTACCACATCGTGGCACGCTGCAGAGGGCGCCAGGAGCGTCGTGACGTCATACACTTTTTCATTAATAAATTTTGAACGGTTCATATCACAGAAAATATCAAGAAGACAATATTATAGAGAATTTAAATACAAATCGATTGAAATGTACCAATAGGGTAATCATGTAATATTTAAGGGAGAAATTGCTAACAAATAATAATAATTAGATGTGTATATGAAATGCAGGGCATCCCTCATCGTAATATCTATTTATTACTATTTCGGAGTTATAATTGTATCACTGTGAAGGACTTAATAATCGTAGTCATCCCAACATACCCATGGGTATCTGTTGTTTAACAATAATAATAATTATCATTATTGTATACTAGTTACTATTCATAGACTGATTAGTAAAACTCACGTTTGCTAGAAGTTCTCTTCATCTTCATCATCATCGTCTTCATCCTCATCTCCCGTGTTGTCGGTATTCAAGCACTCTTGTTCCTCGTCTTCAGTAGAACAGCCACAAAGCTCGGTGCACCTCATGTTATTTGCTTTGCAGCTGCATCTTGACGCACACCTTGATTTTAAGCAGTTGCATTTAACTAGTTGAATGACGGCAGCCGGTGCAGGTTTGAGGGTTATCATGACTGCCACATACTCGTTGCTCTCAAGTAGCCATCCGTAGTCTTCGGGTAATAAGTTGATAGGGTTGGCAACCTGGTAATTATGCCACACCCAGCATTGATGGTGAGCACCTAGTATGGCTTGGAGATATGCGGCTTTGCTGGGTGGAAGCTTTTGGTGGGTGCTTGGCAAGACGTTTTGTGAAACATGCGCCATCGAAGGTCAGACACTGATCTCAGTTTAGTGAATGGACAGTACAGTTTGCAAACAAACTTCTCTAGACCACTTATCACGGAGTCTTTTAGAGCAACAGTTAAACCTAGTTCTTTAAATGCTGAAAATATTTCATAGTCGGATTCTCTGAAAGCTTTCCAGCACGAAAGCTTCCCATTTCCTGAAAATCCCCCAGTCTTGTCGGAACCACTGAAAGCGTGAAATCCAGTTAGTCCTGAAACTTAATTTTGCCCAAGTGTGTTGTATTGTGACCCAAGTGCTATCCTTCTATTATTTCCCCCTTTACCTGTAATGAACACAGTATTTTTACAGAGATCGGTGTAACGTCGCAGTACCAGGATAAGGACATCTGTATCTGGGGAAAAAATAGATATTTGAGTAGCTTCTCGTTTTGTCGCATCTAATGCCTGAAGCAACATCTTAGTATCGGTTTCTTCCTGTTCACTATTTAAGTGTGATAGAAGTGTTTTTGTACTAATAGTCTTGTTACTCCATGCGACAACTGTTTGTCGCTCCATGGCCTGTGAGGCTCAAATTATCTTCTGTGAAAAATATTCTGTCAGCTCATACTTGGTTTTGGTGTGACCAAGTAGTTGTGACATGCTCAAGTGCCCGATTGGCGTGTTGTCTGTAATGCGATAAGCTACAGCAGCTTTTCCTCCTTGCAAGTCTTTCGAGTAGCCGATTTTAATGAAACAGGAATGTCATATCTATCAAACACCACGTGGACCTCTGAAAACTCACTATAACTGTTGTCAATGCGCATGACAAGAAGTTTGGCTAGATCCTCACAAGTGCTGGTGTGTGGAAGAATCCGACTATGAAATATTTTCAGCATTTAAAGAACTAGGTTTAACTGTTGCTCTAAAAGACTCCGTGATAAGTGGTCTATAGAGAAGTTTGTTTGCAAACTGTACTGTCCATTCACTAAACTGAGATCAGTGTCTGACCTTCGATGGCGCATGTTTCACAAAAAGTCTTGCCAAGCACCCACTAAAAGCTTCCACCCAGCAAAGCCGCATATCTCCAAGCCATACTAGGTGCTCACCATCAATGCTGGGTGTGGCATAATTACCAGGTTGCCAACCCTATCAACTTATTACCCGAAGACTACGGATGGCTACTTGAGAGCAACGAGTATGTGGCAGTCATGATAACCCTCAAACCTGCACCGGCTGCCGTCATTCAACTAGTTAAATGCAACTGCTTAAAATCAAGGTGTGCGTCAAGATGCAGCTGCAAAGCAAATAACATGAGGTGCATCGAGCTTTGTGGCTGTTCTACTGAAGACGAGGAACAAGAGTGCTTGAATACCGACAACACGGGAGATGAGGATGAAGACGATGATGATGAAGATGAAGAGAACTTCTAGCAAACGTGAGTTTTACTAATCAGTCTATGAATAGTAACTAGTATACAATAATGATAATTATTATTATTGTTAAACAACAGATACCCATGGGTATGTTGGGATGACTACGATTATTAAGTCCTTCACAGTGATACAATTATAACTCCGAAATAGTAATAAATAGATATTACGATGAGGGATGCCCTGCATTTCATATACACATCTAATTATTATTATTTGTTAGCAATTTCTCCCTTAAATATTACATGATTACCCTATTGGTACATTTCAATCGATTTGTATTTAAATTCTCTATAATATTGTCTTCTTGATATTTTCTGTGATATGAACCGTTCAAAATTTATTAATGAAAAAGTGTATGACGTCACGACGCTCCTGGCGCCCTCTGCAGCGTGCCACGATGTGGTAAGTAGATGCAAAATACTCAAATAATATTTCGTAATAGAATTGTTCCCTTGACATTTTCTGTGACATGAACCGTTCAAACGTTATTAATTAAAACGTGTTTATGACGTCATGACGCTCCTGGCGCCCTCTTCAGCGTGCCAGGATGTGCCAGGTAGGTGCAAAATACTCGTATAGTATTTTATAGAAGAATTGTATCCTACATATTTTCTGTGACATGAACCGTTCAAACGTTATTAGTTCAAACGTGTATATGACGTCACGACGCTCCTGGCGCCCTCTGCAGCCCGCCAGAATGTGGCAGATAGGTTATAAATTCTCATCTAGTATGACATCATAAAATTGTCCTCTTGATATTTTCTGTGACATAAACCGTTCAAAAGTAATTAATTAAAACGTGTCTATGACGTCACGACGCTCCTGGCGCCCTCTGCAGCGTGCCAGGATCTGCCAGGTAGGTGCAAAATACTCGTATGGTATGCCGTAACAGAATACCGTTTACCGCAATACTCTTTCACGAAAGGCGCACGAGATACCTTTTGCTCCTCTACTAAATGGCTGACAAAGAAATCTATTTTTATCAGATTTGTTAGGATTCTTGACATTATTTCTATGATGTTTTTAAAAGAAGTCGATTTTTTTTACTTATTCGAAAAACAACTTTTCAGAAAATACTGTCTGTAATGTAGTTATTAGTTTTTCCTAAAACATTGGTTATTTTGTTTCCATATTTTAAATTACTTTAGTGTTTTAGGATTATAATTTAAATATAAAGGGTTCCCCAAGATGTTCTATGTTCTTGCAAAGTATAAGTTGCTTGAAGACGTGACTTATGTATGGCTTGTATACGAGGCACTCTTACATTGAATATAATGTATCATTGCCAAGAAACGTGTTATCAATTCTTTATACATCATGTTACGACGCAGGCAGGGCAGTCTTTGTAAGTTCGATCAGTTGGGCGTTGTACACTGTTGCCAAAATAATACACACAAATGCAGTGTTGCGTAATCTAAATAGCGGTACCTAAACGAAGCCTTGTGGCTGTATGTCCACATAATCTGCGTAAACCCGAATTTATGTCTGTTACAAAGCTTTAAAATTGTCACAATATAAAACAAAATATATCATCTTCTAGAGAATTTAGTGCTCTTTTTTAGGAATGTTTCTTTATTCCAGTAAATATTTCTGTTTTTTATTATTTATTATTATTAAATTTTGTTGTGATGTTGCTAGACACATTTGTAATTAATTAAGAACGTTTGAAAAACGGAAATATTAATGGGAACAAAGAAGCATTCATAAGAAAAAAGAAAATGCACTACATTCTATAGTAGATAACATTATTTTGTTTCACGTTGTAACTAAAATTGTCGCATTTTAAAGCGCATTTTAAACAAAAGTCGGAATCGCAGAGTAGGTGATGGATAGACAGCCTATAGTATAAATTACAAAACGTGTACACAAATTGTAAATACTGTATGTTTTTTAGCATTTAACGCGAAGTAATTTTCACGATTTATGTAAGAATTTATTTGAAATATTTTTTATATGTAGACATTTTTGTACTTTTATTAGTCCGGTGCCAACTAAGCAATATTACTAAGACCAACCAACTCGTACCCTGCAAGGTCTAAGGTGAGGTGACACTCAGGGGTTGAGTGTTGACATCGCATCGATACACCAAGTATCACCACAACTCTCGGGTTCTGTTTCATCCCTGTAGACGCGCGTCATAGCGGCCATCTTGGATTTATCTCAGGTAGCCTATAAATATATATGTATGTACGTTATAGTTGTCCCAAGACTACCTTACACATGCTTTCGTCACAGGCGACTGGTTCGTAGCCAATCAGCGATCGGTATTGGCGCTGGTGTGTCTCGGGCGGTTCGCCGGTTGGCTACGACTGCCCCGGATGTGACGAAAGCAGGTGTAAAGTAATCTTGGGTCCACTATAGTTCTCATATTCTCGCGGATATATGTTATTTGTTTGTTTTTTGGGGTCTTTTCTCACGAGTAAACAGAAGTGTTCGACTCACCCAACACTGCCCGACGTTTCGGAGACGCATCATTCTCCATGACACTGTGACAGTGCCATCGCAGATTCGCGAGAGGTAAGGCCTCTGATGATGGAGAATGATACGTCTCCGAAACGTCGGGCAGTGTTGGGTGAGTCGAACACTTCCGTTTACTCGTGTGAAAAGACCCCCCAAAACAAACAAATAATACATATATTGTTAAAATTATTAATACAGCGGGTTGTTAAGTCACGTTTATTGCAACACAAGTAAGTGTAATAAACGTGATTTAACAACCCGTTGTATATATAATTTTAGCAATATTAGTAGTCACGAAAGTCTAAGTTCAGTAATATATATATATTATCTTATGTGAGCGAAGAAGGAAAGGATGAAATGCTGAGCCTGCTACACTGCAAACAATCCCTAGCTCAAGTTACCAGAGGAGGAGGATGTGGGAGGGGGCTGGGGGGGGGGGGTAACTCG
>OX246741.1:20948105-21064731 GCA_945910005.1 Isoperla grammatica | reverse complement strand
TTGCCCATTACGACAGGCACTATCCTGGACCTATTCTTTCCCGGGTGTAAAACGGGCAAGGCAGTTGGAGCAACAGTGACAGTTTGAGGAATATATTTAATATGAGGAAGGTGCTATAGGTCCTCTTCTCGTCTTTTACGATCGGCAGGCGTATATGGTATACCCTGGGCTAAATTCTTTTTAAAAAAAAAAAGCTCGCCTATCCTAATGGGGGGGGCCGCTGCCCCCCTTGCCCCCCCCCCCCATGCGCACGCCTATGACAATAATCAATGATACCATTGTATCGTATAGTGAACAGTGTTATTATTCTGCCTGATGTGTAACCTTTGTTCATGTAATTTATATTGTATAGTTTTGTTATTCTTCCTTACTTACTGTCTGTATCTATAACTACATCTGATGTAATAGCAGTAACAGTTGTAATTTATGTTGTGTAACTTGTATTTTACTTCTTATATTCCTGGCCCGGATTCACAAGATGTTCCAAGTCTTACATTGGGCTTATCTCCGGCTTAACCTTACGGCTTTTTATAACCGGCCTAACTTTGAACAACTTGTAAAACCAGACCCAGGTTACATGAAAAGTTACTAATTCCTGGCGAGAACAAAGACATAATGAACATTCATTCCTATAATGTTTTAAAATATGTTAGAAGATAGTTTCCTGGTTTTATAAGAGTCTCAAAGTTAGGCCGGTCTTAGAGATAGCACCAAAAAAAGACTTAGGACCTCTTGTGAATCCGGGCCCTGTATTTTACAATTGTTAATGTGATATTGTACAATACTATTTGTTGTGTTGTGCTGTTACTAGAAAACAAAACAAAACAAAACTAAACAACTGAATTTTCAAACAGTTTACTACATCAACCAAACTACGGTTCCCAAGTTTCATGCCTTCCCTAATTAACAGCGAACACTTGACATTGTTGTAGGATCTTGGCTTCGTCTAACGGTTTTGTTTACAAGGATCATTCCAACTCTCATCATATTTCTTTTAATACTTTAATAAGATCCTAGAATAAGTTCCGTAATAGACGATGCTTGAGATAAATTTCAAACGTTTTAGTCCTCTTCTAAAAAGAAAAACCAAGGTTGTATATATTCTAACTTTAAGAACTTCAATTGTTAAGTTAAATTTAACCTCAAATGTTACTACTAGAAAAGTTGCATGTGATTTTTTTATTATTTTACTGGATAAGGATCTATTCCGAGCAGATGTCACAAGCGAGTTCATTCAACAATATTTCAAAAATATATTATACTCAAAACGCACTATTCATAAATTATTCTCTCATTTTGTTAATCACTAATTAATTACTAACGAATCTACAATTTTAATACGTTTACTTTCATTCTGGGAACCCTCAAGACTGGTCGCTATTATAACAATTACATTGTTATAAGTGTGTACAAACAGCATTTCCATTTTGAATTTAATAGCAGCTCCATTTAACATCTATTTGTTCTATTTGTTCCAACATCTATTTCAACATGTATTTGAAGCATCTATTTGTTTGTCCATAAAATACCATGTTCTTGGAATTTTCCAAATATTTTAAATAATGTAAATGGTGCGCAGTTTCGAACCAAACTTCACTTTGGAACCAACAAATATTGTAATTTTATGTTTTTGTCATCATTCCGCCAATTTATTTAACAGTATTTTGTTTAAATAGCTCATTATAGAGAATGTTTAGCATATTGTGCCTCGTATCTTTGAAATTACCATTCATTTAACATATTCATGATTTATTTATATCAATATTCCATATTTATTGAATTAGCGTCTATCTATATTGCAAAATGCAAAACTTACACATATCTGCTTATTTTGCGCTGCTACCATTTTTGCAACAATATTTGGTAGAACATAAGAAATCGGCTCTCCTAACAACTCTAGGAACTCTACCACTGTCACCTACTAAATCCTTATATCGAACACCATTATGAATCGGTGTACTCATGATTTTCTTACATGATTTGGTATCGTAATCATTTCAACTAATATTTGCGTATACACTTTTAGCTTTGTGATTATTATAGGTAAGATCAATACAATAGAACAGGACTCAAGAAGAGGAAACCATCAGTCGGCATAATCAGTAAATTTGTTTCGCCGGATGCAACATTGTGAAATAAAATGTGTCCCGTTGTGACAATCTGCTCAGTCCTGAACTTTAGAGGTCAACATTGCTATTAATTTCTTTTATTTTTTAATTTGGTCGAACAGTTGAAATGACTTAAGTTTGGGGAGTGTTGGATGGAGGGTGGGAGGAAGGGGGGGGGGGGGGGGGGGTGCGTTGAAATTGATTGCGACCCGGGCTGTAAGGGATGTAGCCACTGCAGGCGGCCCCCTGGGATGACATTGCTTTAGTTTTCCGACAGTTGGCAAGCATTGCGATACAATCTACTACGTGTTTCAAATACATCAGTTTCAGAGGACTTGTTCGATTCGGTATGTTGGTATCATATTGTATTTTGCATCCTTGTTCGTGGATCTTTATGTTTTCTTTTCGGGCTGTTGGCAGCATTGCTCCAACGTCTTCCTCTCCGGGCACACACAATGTCACCAACTATGGCTGTTCTTCCTCAGTGTTTATCCAGACGCTCACTGATTCAAAGCAGTGCTTCCAAAACAAAGGTATCCATCTATTGGGCAAGATTGATTGTGTCATGCTTTAAACGTAGTGCTTACTGTGTACGACTACATAGTGGACAGTTTCAACCCCTCTAGACCTGCTAAGAAAAACGCCACAATTAGTCTGAACTGTCCATTAGTAGTAGGTTCTTGGTAACACTGACTCTAGAGGGGGGACCTCTTCAACCCATAACACGAAGAATTTGCGTTCTTACTTAGGGCTGACTATGGACGGTGGACAGTTTCATCCCCAAGTACACAAGGCTGCAGCCTAGGTAACTACTTCGGTCCGACACAAACAAGCAAAGAAAGCTCTACTTCATATCCACCTAGCGGAGGCTCTTCGAACTTCCAAAGAGTTCTACGAGCGTCGGTTAGGGAAGGCTGTGAGTTCTTAGTTTGCACCACGTCTAGACGGTGGACAGCTCCATCCCCCTAATACGCAAGGCTGTGGACTCCCACCGTGCAATGAATCCTCAACCGTTGCGCGGATTTCGTCCGCGTTGGCTACGCAGCGAGCGGTAGACATCAATTACCCAAGCGGGGGGCATCGCAGTGCCCACTATACGCTCACTACTCACTACTTTTGTTATATACTTTAGTTTTATTTCATGAGCAACTCTAAACGATGATGTAAACCGCCTTACAACGCTGTATGAAATAGTGGGAACGCGTGCGTACACAACATTTATGTGCTACACACAATATTCTTAACACTAGGAAAACGCTCTGTTTGACGCGTTGATAAGCGAGCGCGTCCATATCTACGAACGTTCTGGCGAAAGGATCTCAAAGCTAATAAAAACAACAATTAACAACAATTCAAGAATGTGCATTTCAAATTTTTTTCTAATTTCCATAGCTATTATACTTCCCGACATTGTTGGACGTCGTGCAGTGTGCGTTGCTAAGAATTTTCGTTGTCATTCTGTCTAGTGTTTTCGCGGCGGTCCGCCCCCGTTAAAAACAGTTATTGAGTGTAACTTTGTAACTTTTCAAACGATTTTGCCTCAAAACTATACACCTTCAATCCACATCGAGGCTTGTGGATGGTTCAAATTTCAAGTTGATCGGACTTTCCGTTCGACCTCTATCGACAGACATAAAAACAAAACAAAAAACAAACATAATGAAGTGCCATAAGAGTCTAGTACGAAAAAAAAAACCAGAACGAAGTGCCACAAGAGTCTCGTGGAGACGCTCGCTTCGCTCGCTTAAAAAACACGAAAAAATAGCAAAAAAGGGAATGTTACTCGAAGAATCCACGTGAACACATCGATACTTTTAATCAATGGCCTAATGCACATTTTGCAGGAATCACCTCGTTGAAAAACTATGGGTGGCATTTTGACGTTTCTAAAGATATTGTTGTCCAATCAATCGAACGTTGAACTGAACCTTCATGGTGACGTGATTTCGTGTTTGAGTTATAAATACTAGGAAAACGCTCTGTTTGACGCGTTGATAAGCGAGCGCGTCAATATCTACGAACTTTCTGGCGAAAAGTTTTCAATGCTAATACGAACAACAATTAACAACAATTCAAGAATGCGCATTGCAAAAATTGTTCTTATTTCCATGGCTATTATTCTTTCCGACATTGTTGTATGCAGTGCAATGTGCGTTGCTAAGAATTTTCGTGGTCATGTTTTCAACACGGTCCGCCACCGTTACTAACACTTATTGACAGCAATAGAAATGTAATTTCTGCCTCTAATACGTATCGGATCGCGTTTACATTAGTATATTCGTGACCGGACAAAACTTTACTATAAGATAGCCACCTCACATTTTGCCGTTACTGCGTTTTAGAAAAATATTTTCGAGTAACTTTCGTGTAACTTTGCCAATACTTATCAGATCGCCATTACATTAACATATTCGTGACCGGAAAAATCTGTAGAAAAATCTGGCTATCTCACATTTTGCCGCCATTTTGTTTCAGAAAAATATTTTGCAGTAACTATGGTGTAACTTTGTAACTTTTCGAACGATTTTGCCTCAAAACTATACACCTTCAATCCACATCGAGGCTTGTGGATGGTCCAAATTTCAAGTTGATCGGACTTTCCGTTCGACCGCTATCGACGGACATAAAAACAAAAAAAACAAAAACAAAAAACAAACAAACAAAAAAAAAAACAGAATGAAGTGCCATAAGAGTCAAGTGGAAACGCTCGCTTCGCTCGCTTAATTAGTCACGAAAACTTCTGAGATGGAGTCTTGTACTTAACGTTCTTTTCACGACAAGTGTTGTGACTATTGTTCTTACATTCTCTGATCGTGTGGGAAGGAAGGAAGGAAACCAAGGATTGACCGAGATCTTGGACTGACGAGATTGGAAATATGCCCTTTTTAGTGGCACTCCACTCTAGAATTTTTAAATTTTATAATAATCGTTTGGAACGTCCCCCTCCCTCTCCCCCTCTCACGCCCGCCACACGACTACCATCCCAATTATCTTCAAAATTATATTTTGGGTTTGTGTATTTCAGTGAAATTCACATCATCCCCCATGAAGTAAGTTTGAAGTGACAACGGCTAACGCCAGCCCTGAGTGAGGCTAAAAGGAACCGGGAATATGCGCAAGAGAGCAGAGAGGGCTGTCGACTGTTTCGTTTATACGACCCATATCAAAATCTGTATCACGATCCGACATTCCCGGGTCCAATGAAAAAAGCTACAAAACTCCATCATAGCTGTCCAGAAAATCTGGCAACACGGAGAACTAATCATATAATGAATTCGAGTTGGTGTCGGACTCACAGTACGGGGTACATCAATTACTTTGAGTCACTCACCCCCTCCACGGGGTGGATTAATGTGACGTGACACTCGCTGGGAGATGGCGCCTAGACTGGCTTCCTGTCGCCGCTGTTGGCACTCAGATGCGTTGTGACAGCCTGGCCCGTGACATCATCAACTAATATCTTAGGATGACAACCAGTGGCGTATCCAAGATTTTGGAAAGGGGGGGGGTTTTAACTCATATTATAGAGAGTGGAACCAAAAATAAAAAATTTTCTCGTCAAGGTAATTTTGGTGCGAATTTGTGCGTTTCACAGCGGCCAACTGAACTAAAATTAATACATTTCTGGCAACAATTTTCTCCTTAAGAAACGAAAAAAAGCTTCAAAGAACAACAATTGAACTGAAGTGTTAATACACAAAAACATAATTATAGAGCGATGTGTGTATTTTTAACAAAAACTAATGTCTTTGGTATTTCAAACAAAAATACTGTACATTTATATTTTAATTGTTTTCAATCCAATGCAATTTCCACTTTTCCTTTGCGAAAGGGGGGGGGGGGTTGTCGCTCCCCCTCCCCCCCCCCCACCCTTGGATACGCCACTGATGACAACGCCACATAGGACAAATGGAACATCAAGTGAATGTGGTTCTAAGAACTAAAGAGATAGAAGGATCGTTATTTGGACTACTTATTATAGATCTGATGATATTAGGGTTTAACGTTTAATATTCTGGCAACGACGTTTATCGACTTGAATGAAGATGAAGGAACGTAACATAATTTCCATACACAAACTAGATTCGAACCTGGAACTCCGGAACCGCGTTTTACTATAAGGAGGATCTACTTAACAAAATAAAATGTAGATGTTACTGGTTAAATTTATTTGATACAGTAGTTTAGTCACATTATAATTCTTCAGTTGTGAGTTTTTTTTTTTTTTTTTTTATAATAGTACTTTCCAGGTTGTGCAAAAATTAAGAGTGGTTGGTGTTCTATTTCAAAACAAAAGTCATACACATTTGAAGAATTTTAAAGTACAATCTCGAACTTTCTATTATCAAGACGTAAGATTCCAGTTCCTTTTGTTCAAGGGAACTTACAGTTCTAAAAATAAAACGTTTAACCCCTCCAATAGAAACAAAACGCCATATGGCAGCTTCCCAGTCGCGTCAAAAGAATAGCTAATACGGAGCGCGGGAAGTGCTAAGAAGGCCGTGAGCAGACAGCGGTGCTGAGAAGGCGGTGAGGAGTGCAGTCTGGTGGCAGCAGTGGGAAACTTTGCAGGTTGCTGTGTTTGTCTTGAGTCGGCTTCCTAGATGTGGGCTAATACCCCGCTAGTGGTTTTCAGCAACTTGGCGACGGAACATTTTAGCTACCAATTATTATATCTACACCATATATACGTACAATCACTCACCATGTGATCTGTATCCATATCTTCAATTATGTATGGTTAAATAAACTTAATATTACAATAATATTTGTGTTTAACCGTTGTAAATCGTTGAATTATGATTTTACTTAAGTACAGTTTTAAATATAAGCCGTTATAATTATGTTTTTAGGCTAATGAATTAATACGCTCAAGAAATGTAGAAAAAATACCACTTACAATATTTCACTCTTAAACATATTTAGAACATTTTCTTTTGAAATTAAAAGAATACCCTTACTAATCACCGAAGGAGAATCTATGTGAGACTGACCCAGAAACAATGCTCATCTTTTGCCGTGGAAGTACTGACATGCATGTCCGCATGTCAATAGAGCGCCTCCAAGTGAGATGCCACGTGATTGCGGCGACCTCTCGACGAGGGGCGGTGGTTACAGGGTTATAGCCGAAGAATGGAAGGGAAACGTCTCCTGAGTAGTTTCCCTCATGTTAGTGGGAATTTCTGAATATAGGGGATGAAAAGTAAGTCGGAGAAAAGTGTCTCTTGATTATGATGTTTGGTTGAAAGGAGAAATCACGACACCCGGTGAATAAGGAAATGGGGGAGAGGAAGAAGAAAAAAATCGTAAAAATGTTTTCTATGTATGGAAAAGTCTCTGGGAGAATAAATCCAACACGAAACGGTTTCACCGCAAAGAAGTTCGCACAAAAGATAGACCTGAGTGCGAGAACGAAATATCCCGCCACTAATTAGTAATTAGATGTAAACAAGTTTCGCTCTGAGGAACTCGCGACGTATTTACTCCATCACGAGCAAAACAATAATACAGTCAATGAATATTCGTGAATTGAACGCAACTATTTCCTTTGAGATACTTGAGACGGACAATTAGTAATATCTTATGCATTAAGTTAATAAATAAAGTTCCTATCCCATTAAATTACTGCTTAAATTTGGGGCAACGTAACTATAATAAATACTTCTTTTTGAAACTTACGAAATTTCCAAGTCCAATAGAACCAATTAAATGTTCTACCATCTACTTGAGACAGGTCCATTAGAGATCATCTACGACCTTGTGTTGGATACGTGGAAACCCGAGTACAGAGGGCGTGACTCATGAGGCCTTTACACAATACTAAATAAAAGAATAACAAACACCAGGACTCATTAACCGGAAGGTGATATTATAAGTAAAAAATTGTTCGGACAAACACGGTTAAAAACATTTCCGCACTACTCACCGCGTTATATTTCGGCAACATCCGTCGCCATCCTCAGACGCGAAAAGGTGCGAAAAGGTTAAAGGTGCAGTTAACTCGCGTCTGAGGATGGCGACGGATGTTGCCGAAATATAACGTGGTGAGTAGTGCGTGAATGTTTTTAACCGTGTTTGTCCGAACAATTTTTTACTTATAATACTAAATAGAAGACTGTGTGGAAGAACGCCAGTAATCTGTTGGTTTCCATTACATCAGCGTGCATGAAAGGTGTAGTAGATACGGATCTTAGGTCGGTAAGAGACTATAGTTACGGTCGGGCAAGTATAAATACTATATTGATGACTTATAAATTATTGATGACGCGCACTACGAGCTGCGACTACCAAGGTTGCGTTTTGATCATATTTCATCCCTCTATCCCATAACCGATTGACAATTTACGATTTATTGTTCAAAACAAAGTAAGATGTCAAATAAAACTAAATAATATTCGTTTATACAAATTAAAAAAAAAAAATTTCGAACAGTTCTACTTTATAAATAGTATAAAATAAAATAGTGGCAAATTAATACATACATGGACTCTGTGCCACACTAAAGAGCTATCTTCGTGGCACAGTATATTATTTGTTCAAATCATTCTGATATGTATAGATCTAACAAAAAAATGAATGTTATGTACCAATGTAAAAAATAAAAACAAATAATAATAATAAATAAAAAAAATAAAAAACCTTTCACTTACAACACTAAAATTTAAAAATCAAATATGTCAATTTTCGTTCATCGATTGTTTTTGAAAATTGTATGAAGAAAAAAACTGCTCCACAACATTGTTGCACGCATTACTGTGTAAAGTCTCGCGTCCACCTGGCGCGATGCGTGCGCAGATAGGGGGATCCGGCGCACATCGCACAGTCATGCCAACCTCTCATGCCGGAACCAGAGAACTTGAAGAACCACTATTTACACCGAGCCCACGCCGGAGTTTAGACGGTTAACTAATTAACACGTCACCACTTTGCAAGACGTCCACCTTTAATTGTGTGCAGTGTCAATTTATTTGCAAACTTTTATATATTAAGCATCTGCCAAGGTTTTTTTTTTTTAAATAAATTATTTTTGTATACCATTGTAACTGAAGTGTGAATGTTTTTAGACACAGCTAACAAATATGTTTTATTTATGAAATATTTGATTGTGTGTGAGTGTGTGGAGTGCGTTGGCCTTGTTAAATCATAGAGGTTGGTGACCCGAAGGTAATGTTAACTTGTGTAACATGTCATGATAATACGGGCCCTGTGTGATAACTCGAGACGCCTATAAACTTTATGACAGCTAAGAACCATTACGTCGGCGATCTTTATTCGAGACGAAGACCAATTTGACTTAAGTATGTTCATTGTTGTATTTGATTCGCTTTCTTCTCGGCAGTAGCAATATTTTCCGGGTTCTTTTCAAGTGGAAAGCGTATTGATGGTCAAGAACCTTAAACTTAAACTTAGTGCGCCGTTAAAGAGTAAAAGACGCCGACAAATTGAAGGGTTAGCTATTATGACACGGATGTCGTAAAATATTAGGTTTTAATCTTTCTTTTATGGCTGCTTTCACACAAATTCCAAACTGTAAAAATGCAATCTATACGAAGTTTTGATCTGGATTTTATGCGTTGTTTTGTTGTTTGCCGAGTAACGAGGCTAATCAAGATGATGATTGGTGTTATTGCTATAGAGCTGTGCGTACAGGGTGAAAATATATGGTTGACTTGTATGATGAATGAGAACATAGCTACACACAGTGTGGCGTACAGTACAGACTGACTTACAGACTTACATACATGTGGCCAGGCACCATTATTTCAGTACACATTCTTAATTCAAACGTTTTCTTCGTTAGCTCACTTTAAACTTTTGAATGATTGTGATTTATTCCAAGTTTGGTTTCATGTATTGAAAAAATGCAACATAAACGCGCTTTTCCCTCTCACGAGATCACACATCAACCAAAATGCGATATTCAATGTTAATTGTAAAACTAGCGGAACTGTCTTTTTCTATCAATTATCGCTTTTATCCATCTTGAGGTGCTATAATGAACTTTGTTATATTATACAAAAATATGAAGAGAATCCTCCTTTCGGTTACCGGTCTCCACAGCAAGGAACCGACACACTGGTTTCAGTGTTATGAAGTAAATTGAAGAAAACCGGGAGATTCGGTTTAATTCAGCGCTCACTCCGCTGGTGAAAAATGTCGTGTACAGCGCCATCTATTTTAATTTTAAGGCCGAGTTTACGAAGTGTAAAGCTCAATTGTAAAAGTCACGTAGGCTGTATTTTATCCCCGGATCCACGTTGGGAGGGGGGGGGGGGGGGGGGGGGGGGTGATTGAAATGTCTACGGTCACCGTTGCGCTGCGACCCCCCCCCCCCCCCCCCGATAACACCCCACCCAACACCCCACTGTGATCAGAGGCTATCTAAACAGATACTTGCCAACAACAAAATATCGCATTCAGTCCTGATGACTCGACGAGACAAGTAGAAATTAAGATGAATGGGAGAAATTAGTGGCAAAAAAATAAGGGGATTTCAGCAACGAGGGTGGAGAAAAAAAAAACTGTACACAAACGGGAAAGTAGAGGAAATGAAAGCTTCACGGAGAAATAATTCGTAACACGATTTCGTAAAAGCAATGTTGGTTCATTGTTTTCGTTTTTAAAGCGAAACTTTTCAACGAAGTTAAGTGCTTGGGTTGCTAGTGTTGTCGGGGGGTTTAGTTTTATTTAGATAGGGGCTTCTTTATAAGTTAATTTAATAACTTGTTTCAAACAAATATCGTCTGTGCTTTGTGTGGGTTTCCACACTTCAAAGGTGATGGTTTTGGTAAATATGATGGCTTATGCATTGGGTTTCACGCATTTTCAGACTATGAACAACTATCTCCACGAAGCGCTCATATAGTGTATATAATTATACTACTACAAAACAAACCCAATAACATTGACAATAGAGCAGTAATACGAAAATGGCAGCTGCAAAATATTTGTAGCATGGATTTAATATACCTGTTAGGTACAGCTCATTGTTAAATATGTTTATATTGTGGATACTATCCTGCCAATATTATCGTACTTAATTAATTTGTAGGGTATTATAGTTTATTTCGCGTGCATTATGTGTTTATCCACGTAGTTTTTGAAATGCAGTATTATTTTTTTTAAATGTAACATAGCATTGTTTTCATTGATTTCAAAGAACCGAAATGAAGCACAGTTAAATTAATAAGTATCATTCGATAATATCGAAGGATATAATATTACCCCTAGTAAAGAAACGATCTCTCTAGATCAGGGTGAGCTACACTTCCCAAAGTCTCCCGATCGCGATAATATTATCCCTAGTAAAGAAACGATCTCTCTAGATCAGGGTGAGCTACTTCCCAAAGTCTCCCGATCGCGATAATATTATCCCTAGTAAAGAAACGATCTCTCTAGATCAGGGTGAGCTACTTCCCAAAGTCTCCCGATCGCGATAATATTATCCCTAGTAAAAAACGATCTCTCCAGATCCGGGTGAGCTACTTCCCAAAGTCTCCCGATCGCGATAATATTATCCCTAGTAAAGAAACGATCTCTCCAGATCAGGGTGAGCTACTTCCCAAAGTCTCCCGATCGCGATAATATTATCCCTAGTAAAGAAACGATCTCTCCAGATCAGGGTGAGCGATACTGCCTAAAGTCTCCCGATCGCGACATGAGATATAAGATGTTCAGTGTCAACGATCTCCACGCAAATCAAATGTTGTTTTTAGATGTGGGCGTAGCCCCCCTCTATTTCAGTCACGCGCGATTCAAAAGGCGTCAAAACGTAAATTGTAGTTTGGGTTGGGTTGTCCCTGCCTGAGTTTTCACAAAATCTTGGGTCTATTTCATTATTCATGTATTAATTATTAGGCCCGCCTCTCCTCGATATAAATCTTTGCACGGCCGTCCTACTCCACCATGACACATGAATGGGCGCACAGCTGATAATAACATTGTTAGGATCTAATAATATACAAGAGGAAAGGAAATCGACTCCTTTTTAGGGGAAACAACGACACTTCCTGGGTCGGTCGTTTTATTGATGTGTCGACGCCTGAGAAGGGATTAGCTTCTTGGAAAGTAATCCACACGTCTATGTGATCTATAGATCTAGACATTATAGATCGTTCCAGATCCAGTAGTAGAACCTTCATTTTCTGGAGCCAAAGCTGTTGTCAATCGACACAGAATAATAAATACAAAATATATAAAATCAAAAATTGAAACAAATTACATTACAATGAATATATATACAAAAAAAAAAATACGAATGGTGCCTAAAAATAGAAATAGGAAATATTCACATGTTCTTAACAATAAATTGCACGGATGATCGATAACGATATAGGTACACAGAAAAATAGTTACAAAAAATCAATTTGGAAGCATAATTCATACATTTTCATGCTAGGTCAAATGCGTTTTTTACATGATTGAATTCAACAATTGCATGCAAATCTTTATGCACGTCCACGACTACTATGGTGAAAAGTTGTTTCATTGTTGACAAGTCTTTGGGCAGTATTTTTTTACCTTCGCATTCTCTACAAACATGGCTCTCAGTTAATACTGAAACTGAACAATATGTACGAATACCACAAAATATAGATGTAAAACACAAACTTTGAGATGTCAAATCTCATTTATATCAGTGAACGTCAATGTCGTATATCATTGCAGAGCTTCTTAAAGCAATGAACATTTTGGACGCGACGATCCCACGAGAAAACTGTGTGAAATGTGAACACAGCATTTTGAAAATGCCCCAAGGAAATGACTCGGCAGCTAGAGAAGCAAAAACCAGGCGACAGTTGACTTCTGACACGTTTTATTGAATTTGTCATCAGACGCAAAATGAAAAGAAACTTGTCACTAACTCGCTGTCAATAGACAGTCAGCTGTAGTGACATTACCACCAACCCATGATCATTACAATATATGATTTGATGGAACATGTAATGTTAGGTATGTTTTATACTAAAACCAATTTATCATAAAATGTATCTAAAATCTGGTATAGTGAATATTTTTACACAAGTCACAATGCATGCATGGAAAATTGGCCACCAGAGATCGTAAATAATAATTAAATTCGTATTATTTTTTGTAATGCAAATTTATTTGTTATTATTTAAAAATGAATTATAATTGCTAGCAATGGAGAGGTTAATTTATAAAGATCACACATATGCCATTTTCTACCTCCTGAAATTGCGGAGGAAAGGCTATTATTTTCCCGTATTACAGAAGTTCCTAAAATCTGACAATAAAAATTCCTTCATTTATTCACTATTCTTGTCGAAAATTTGACTTTCAGATCCGGAAGTATCTTAACCTATGCCACTGCCACAATTATTCTGAGAATTCACTATTCAGTTATTATATCTTGTCCATAACAACTATACTAATTGGATATCTTTATTGTCAACAAAATTCCACGTTTCCCTTGGCCTATAGAATCCATGAGAGTGTTAAGTTATCGAGGGTGATTACAAAATTGTTACAGTATTTTCCCCAACTCCCAAGGCATTGCTTTCTACCTTGAAATTGTGTTGACAAGTTCGGCCCTCAACGTGACGCATTGGTTTTATTTGTGGTGCAAGTTTTCCCAACCTGCCACCCCTTGTCACGTGGTAGTCGACTACCAGACTATTTCCCTCCATGTCAAACCAAATGAAAATGTCATTTATGCCTACTCAATTGTTTCTTTCATAACTAGAACCCTTTGCCCTGTCATTCTTCTACAACTGGATCTGTTTCTAACACGACACCCGCACATTTTTAAATATCCTCGAAATAAGATTAACATTTAGTGAAACGTGAATTAAGTTTGACAGGTGGAAAATTATTTCTGTCGGAATCTTCCTATAAAGGAAAAACCATAGAAAATAATAAAAAACAGAACCACGCCATTTTCTAAACGTTGACTTTTCTTGTTTACACTAAGAATTTGCTTGCGTAGCTGGCGCGATATATGAAGGAAGTCACGTGTGGAAGTATAAATGGGTCCCGATCGCGGCCCACCCCACCCGTCGGGGTTGGTGTGTGTGTGAATTGTGTGACAGGGTGGTTTGACATCCCCCCTAGCCACGTCGCGACCCGCCCACACCAACTGTCTGCCGGTGACATTTCGAAATGGAGCCTCACGCGCGACGCGCGGTAGTCCGACGACGGAGGCCATTTCCCCGGCGGCCACCGTACACTCGTCCTCAGAAGCCACTCGTCCTCAGAGACACTCGTCCTCAGACGACACTCGTCCTCAGAAGACACTTGTCCTCAGAAGACACTCGTCCTCAGAGCCACTCGTCCTCAGAGACACTCGTCCTCAGAGGCACTCGTCCTCAGAGACACTCGTCCTCAGACGACACTCGTCCTCAGAAGACACTCGTCCTCAGAGACACAAGTCCTCAGAAGCTACTCGTCTTCAGAGACACTCGTCCTCAAAGACACAAGTCCTCAGAAGACACTCGTCCTCAGAAGACACTCGTCCTCAGAAGACACTCGTCCTCAGAAGCCACTCGTCCTCAGAATACTTTCGTCCTCAGAAGACACTCGTCCTCAGAAGCCACTTGTCCTCAGAGACACTCGTCCTCAGAAGCCACTCGTCCTCAGAGGCACTCGTCCTCAGAGACACTCGTCCTCAGAGACACTTGTCCTCAGAAGACACTCGTCCTCAGAAGCCACTCGTCCTCAGAAGCCACTCGTCCTCAGAGACACATCCTCAGGAGAGACTCGTCCTCAGAGACACTCGTCCTCAGAGACACTCGTCCTCAGAGACACTTGTCCTCAGAGACACTCGTCCTCAGAAGACACTCGCCCTCAGAGACACTCATCCTCAGGAGAGACTCGTCGTCAGAGACACTTGTCCTCAGAGACACTCGTCCGCAGAAGACACTCGCCCTCAGAAGACACTCGTCCTCAGAGACACTCGTCCTCAGAAGCCACTCGTCCTCAGAGACACTCGTCCTCAGAGACACTTGTCCTCAGAAGACACTCGTCCTCAGAAGCCACTCGTCCTCAGAGACACTCATCCTTAGGAGAGACTCGTCCTCAGAGACACTCGTCCTCAGAGACACTCGTCCTCAGAGACACTTGTCCTCAGAGACACTCGTCCTCAGAAGACACTCGTCCTCAGAAGACACTCGCTTGTAGAACATTCACCCTGTTGCGACGCATGCACAGAAGACCCGCCGAAATTTGCGGACGTTTCACGGTTCGTTAGTTACTCCCCTCGAAGAGGTCTAATTTCATTTTCCTCTTGACGACGACTGTACTCTGTCCTGGTCATCTTTGGGCGGACGAGTCCGATGTCTTGTCTAGGAAAAAAAACTACATTTATGATTTTCTCATTGAATGAAAGTTAGTGTGAAAATAAAACACTTTCCCAAGCCAGTCCGTCAGTTTGTCAGACATCTGTCACTCACTCCCACACGCCATTGGCTTTTTCCGTCGATTCGGTCGTTCTATCTATAGCCTCACCGTGTAGTCTTCTGTCTTCTGTGCTGCGAGAGGCGGCCTCACGCGCGCTAGTACAGCAGAGAGCTGTGACTGTATCCCGGCACCTGCTTGTTGTTCGCTTGCGGTGGAGTGAACTGGCCTTACTTGAGATGCTCATTGTGTCGTCTCCACTGCCAATATAGTTATACTTTGGTTATACCAAAACACCTTACCGACGTGTTTGTCATCGACACGTGACTCGCGACCAATCAGCGATAGGTATTGGAAATTAGGACTCCCTTGTTGGCCACGACTCACTCGTCTATGAGAAAACATCTCTAAAGTTGTTTCGGGACACTATACCAACACACGCATTGAGAGTACATCACTACAATACCGGTTACAAACAGATTATTTATTTATTTATTTATTTATTTATTTATTTATTTATTTATTTACTTATTTATTTATTTATTAGCAACACAAATACAGCCATAGACCATTTTACATTGTGTGTATCTAACTAAATCTAAACAAGTATCAAAATTCTAAATTAATAACCACTAATTAGATAATTGATCCACTAACTAATTAGGTAACTTATACTAGCTATCTGTCTAAAGTAAGAAATAACTAATTCTAAAATAGGCACAGAGAACAAATAATGAGAAAAAATAGAGAAAAAAATGTGTGTTAATAGAATTAGATGCAGAGAAGGACAGTATCAATGGTGGCTAACAAGAGGTTTAGCATGACGAATGAAATCAAGGCGGGATGAGAAAATATCAAGAGTGGGTGTAGCAATGGTGTTATATGTGACAGGTAATCGGTAAAAGAGCGAGCGTTTAATAATTTCAAGAAGATGCTGAGAACCTGCTGCAACTAGAGTTATGTTGGTACTTGGCACATGACGTCATACGGATATGATGGCAGCACCCGGCAACTTTCGTCTTGAGTGGTTGTGTTATGTCTCGCGTATGGGAGACCGTATGACAGCAGCGCTGTAAGCGTTCCTGCCCACAAAAATGTCAGTATGCCCCTCACTTGACGCAGACAATTATGATGTCGTGGTCTCGTGGAAATACAGATGGTAGACTGTGTTATTCCATCAACTTGTTTTTTGGATTCTTTAGCTGATTGTTATTTTAATTACATAACACTTAATAATAATTAAGTTTTTAGTGCTTAAGTATGTCTATAATAAAATTACTGAAAATAATGTATTAGGCATATAAGATTTGTAGCACTGAAGTTGAGCTAATATGTAAACTGAACGTCATCGCTCACAGCGCACTCTACCTGTCATACAGTCTCCCATAAGCCGCATAACTTTCTGCAGAAGAAGAGGGCGATAGTGTGACGGAGGGGGGGGGGGGGGGGGAGGTCTCGCCAACTGATGACACATTTCTCGTTAGTCGATCTTTGATTAATGTGTTTAGAGCTATAATACCGCAACTTTGTATCAGACCATTGTAAAACTGTGCATTGTACCGTAAATATAAATAAATAAATGTAGCCTACGTTAAAGTCTAAAATGTTGTTTACGGTAGGCTAAATAGAAGCCCATTGTACGTGAGCTAATCGTGTAAGTCGTATCTCAAAGCCTGGCCAACAACGCGTGACACAACGCAAGGATGCAGCAATACCAACAGATACGTTTACCAACCCAACAAAACAAAATTCCGCTAATCTGTTAATATTTCCCTGCGTTTGCATATTAACAAGTTGTTACGCACAGTCGGGTGACCTTTCGGGGGCCATTGTTCAGCCCGACGGCGTTCAATGGCGTCGCCACGCTGTCGCCAACAGAATCCACGCTTCATTATGTGTTTACCCGGCCAGAAATGTACAGAACGGTACAATTGAGTTTCTTAATTGGTAAATAATAGAGGGTAAAGCAAGCGTTATATGCCGGGCTAGGTTCTAATCCAATTATATTAATATTGTTATGATATTCTGTAACTAAATTGCGGACGCATTGTATGAAACTTTACGTATTTTCTCGTACGTCCCGAGTCAGTCATTGTTCCCTGACGACTGCAATGCTGACATGGCTTTTAAACAAAACCGTGGAGGAAGTTAATTAAAACTCGGTATATATGAATATGATGAAGGATTATCTCAGTAGCTGTCCCCAGTGGCGTAGTGGATCAGTGGCGTAGTGGATCAGTGGCGTGGGGAACACATCTCACATATTGCACTCAGGCTACTTTGTGTGGGCCATGTTGTAATATTATTCTACAAATGGCTTGTGTTATAGATAACTATAATAGCTAGAACATCAACGTCACGACATATATATAACACTATTCATATATGCGGTCATATGATACATCCATTGTGTTCCCCTATCTCAATAATATCACGTATATATCTGCATCATATCTCATTGTAAATTAATTTAAAACTGAATGACAAAAAAGGGCAATATAATAATTACCACATCGTTATAAAATATTAACACAAGTTGCATTTTTAGCATTGTATGTTAATTAGGACATGAAATATGTGCATGAATTGTTGGATTCAGATCATTTTTGCCGTTGAAATAACTCTGGTTATTGAAATAAAAGCGCAAAATAAATTACGGGTTTTAAGCAAATACTTGTTTTTTATTGAACATTCCCAAGTGAATTCCGCCTAAGGCTACAAGAATGCAATTTACAGTTATTTGGCAATTGAATTGATTTTATATTTATTGTGTATCAAACTGTTGCTTGCCAGCGGTGTTGTTTCAAATAATTACATTTGGGTGGGACACAAATATCAATACCTAACATACGGGCCTCGGGCAATATTAAACGTTAATTATTGGTCATTGTGTTGTAAATGTGAATGACTTATATTTTATACGTGTATTTAAATAATCAGCCTTTCAATGTTTTGTTTTTTTATTGTAATTGTGCTCGGGTAGGCCTACAATGAGGACAATCCAATATTGCATCACCTTACCTGCGCGTGTTTGTGTGAGTGTTAGAAGCATTCAACCCAATGATTCAACAATGCAACTAAACATCCCCCTTGTTTTAGTTATTGTTTTCTCAGTGTGAGTGTAGGCCTATACAGTATCATGTAAGTGCCGTGCATATGCATTTATAGAGATCCTATACAACCTTTGTACAAGAGATTGACCAATGGGGTTCCTACGTTCATAAGGTCTCTACATCCCCTGGCGGAGATGAGTCGAACTCCGCGTGATGTTAGCGGCGATTTAGTGGACCATATACAACATTAACGGGTCCTTTATAACGTGCGACAAACAATTAGCAAAAGGATACATTTATGAACAAACTTGAACATATTGCGGTGACTGAACAGTGAACAGTGAACATTGAACAACGGCGCTCGCAACGCACTCTCGGATCCCCGCGGCGATATTCGTAACTAACTTGAAATTAATATTAATTCGTGTTTAACCAAGCGCGACACCTTCAACTCTTTCCTTCAACTGAGCGTAGTCGTGAATTGACGTCCGATGAAAGGATATCATTTCAGTTGTGCGACGAGTTTTCTCTAATGCCCCCCCGACAATTCTCGCATCCGTTCCCTCTTACAAAAGAACCATTTAAATCAGAGCAAATCAGATTTGTGTCACCGCCAGCTTGCGAGGCGCGTCATCGTTGCCGGTTAGGCAGTCTCCTGTTGGAGCGACTGAGAACACCACTAACTGTATTGGATGCAGATGCAATATAGTGTGACGCAGAGTTGCGCTTTTAGTAGCGTCATCGTTGCCGGTGAGGCAGTCTCCTGTTGGAGCGACTGAGAACACAACTAACTGTATTGGATGCAGATGCAATATTGTGTGACGCAGAGATGCGCTTTTAGTAGCGTCATCGTTGCCGGTGAGGCAGTCTCCTGTTGGAGCGACTGAGAACACAACTAACTGTATTGGATGCAGATGCAATATTGTGTGACGCGGAGATGCGCTTTTAGTAGCGTCATCGTTGCCGGTTGGGCAGTCTCCTGTTGGAGCGACTGAGAACACAACTAACTGTATTGGATGCAGATGCAATATTGTGTGACGCAGAGATGCGCTTTTAGTAGCGTCATCGTTGCCGGTTGGGCAGTCTCCTGTTGGAGCGACTGAGAACACAACTAACTGTATTGGATGCAGATGCAATATAGTGTGACGCAGAGATGCGCTTTTAGTAGCGTCATCGTTGCCGATGAGGCAGTCTCCTGTTGGAGCGACTGAGAACACAACTAACTGTATTGGATGCAGATGCAATATTGTGTGACGCGGAGTTGCGCTTTTAGTCCAATCCTCCCTTTGAGAAGAACCTTTGATATGGCGCTCAAACGGCGGAGTGAAACATTAACGGCAAAGGGTGGATTGAAAAAGTGATAAATGGCGGAAATGAGTTTTGTAAAAACTAAAAACTGGGTTCATAAAGTTTCAAATGTAAAAATTATTACGTTTTTGGTTTTCATCATAACGTTTTTCTCATTCAAGGGACAAAAATCTCCATCCTCGAATTCGAGCTGGAGTTCTAAAATCACAGCCGTCGTAATTGGCCGAGGTCGATTAGGCGTTGGTCTAGCCTCTAGAAAACCTCGGTCTCTGCGTTCCAGTTTCGAATGCTGGCTTGGGCATGGATGTCATGTGGCGTTTTTTTATCCCCGTAATCACCCACTCATCGTCTCGATTAGCCTCGTTGCAAAGATGTGGGACGTAAAACCCCAAGTAAAATCAAATATCATCATCATCTAAAATCACTTAATTTTAAGGCTTTATCTTGTATATGAGATCGGTAGGCCTACTAGTTTGGGTTTTTCTAAAACACGATCTTGTGATATAATTTGACATTTTTAGGTTGTAATCATCCAAGCTTCATTTATCCCCATTCATCGTTTCCATTATCTTCAAAGCATAAAAATGAGAGATAAAAATACATAATACGCAATTTTCCTCTCCTCGTGCGCTCTTCATCCCTCCCCCCCCCCCCCCCCCCCACCCCCCCTCAGCAGAGCCCGAAGGACTTTCAAACCGAGATGCCAAGAATTCATATTCTCGTGTTGAATTACTTTGAGATACGGAAGATTGTCACTAAAAGAAAGACAAAACGCGCTTTGAGGTGCGCCGTTGTTTTTTGTCTCGGGGATCGCGAGAAGAAACGAGAGTCCATCTGTCAGTGCTTTGTTTCGTACGAGATGTCCCGGCAGCAGCTGGAGCTATGAGTGACACCAGCTCACAATTATATTTCAAATGTGGTGAGTGGTGAGCAATATTTATTTGTGTTTATTCGTTCTTTTTGGCAGCTGTATTCTAAACCATTCATTCATTTATATATATTTGTAGCGATTAAAAGAAACAATCATATTCATCAATTACGTTTAAGTGATGTAGTTCATAATAATTGTGGTATTGACTACTGAGTATATAGTTCAAATGTCATGAGTAGAACACAAAATAATATGCTCATGCAAAATTAATGATGGTAATAAAAACATTTTGGAATGGTAGAGTATAAATTAACTAACATATATTTTTAACAATGACGCATATATTTGGAGATAAGTGACAACACCTTGATGTAACATCACATAGAGATAGAATGCACAACTTCCCATGGAAGTTAGAAGATACACATACATTATAGACTCGTTATACAGGACAGTGTTAAATATCATATACTCGTTAATTCAGGCAGTTTACTTAGGCCTGAAACATGTTGAAGGGGTAGCAATGAAGTTATCGAGTTAAATGTATACAACATTCTGTTTATGGGGTAAACGCGCTATTCGAATTGTGAATTTTACAATGAAATGTAACTATTTGTAATTAGAAAATTATTGCAAAATAACTTACCCTGTATCTTGTTTACTATAGCAAAGGGTTAGTGTGTGATACCGGAAATACCACAAAGAATATTTCCATTTAATCAATTATGATTTTAAGTTCTCATTAGCGAATTATTTAGGTTAATTGCATTCAATTAACAATAGAAAATTAACGCGGATGAATAATGCTTTAGTTCTATTTCGGTAGAAATATCATGCACTGCTTTGTTATAAGATATATTACTAATTAGTATGAATTAGTCATTTGTTTTAACTCAAGAACATAACAATGCCACTATTGTAATACCTATACTCAGAAGTATTGTACTTCAAAAATGTAGAAAAACATCTTTGTTATAACAAATTTAAATTATACTGGCATGACTGCTGACGGATTTGCACGAAACAAAAGTCGAACTTCTTTTGTTTTACATTTTACATTTTCTGAAAAGCAGCGCGAGGCTTGAGATATAGGGCGTGCGTTGTATCTGATACATTTCGTTTTCTCTACTAACTGGCTAGACACAATTGGCAGCTTCGAGTCATGTCCACCTGTACGCTACTAAAACTGTTAAGAGATGGCGCTGTTAGGCTGCACCATTTAGTGATACTATTGGCTGCGCCATTTTAGGTAATTTGCATGATTACATAATTACAAATTTATAATACAAAATATTATATTATAAATATTGTAATACATAATTACATAAATTACATAATTTGCATAATTACAGCAATATTGGATCATTATGCACAAGCAATCAGCATATATCCACTAGAGGATCCTAAAGAATGTAAAAGGGCAAACACATCAATATTATCAGAATATAGGGACTTGAGTCAAAATAATATAGGACGTTTTTGTGACAAACTCAAAAGTGTATCATAGAGTTCGGTATATAAGAAGGACGGAATTGAACTTGCCTATGAGACATTTATAGATATAATTATGTATAACTATAACTCCTCATTTCCTATAACAAAGCCAAAGCCCCAGACTGAAGATAGGAATAAAAAATATGTAAAAGTAAATCGATAACACAAGAGGTTATGAATATGTCAAGAAAGGTGAAGCAAATGGCATTAAAACTAAAAAGAAGTTCAAATGAAAACAATGTAAACAAATATAAAAATTCCCAAAAAGAATATAAAGCTCTGATACGAAAATCAAAGGCAAAGGGAATCAAGGAATGCATCAACAATACAGGGAACAAAGGAAAAACAATATGGAAACTAATAAATTCAAAGCGGGGCACAAAGAAAAATAAAATACAAAACAGAACTTGAAATTAAACTTACTCCAAACAATGAGACAATCAAAGATCCAAACCGAATAGGACACATGTTTAATGATTATTTTATTAACATAGCTACCAACTTAACAGCAAAAAAAAATGAAAACGGAAAGTAACAGAGAGCAGGTTTTGCCAGATATGGGACACTTTTTCTATCTCACTAATGTGAGTGAGGTAAAAACTCTGCAACTTATCAGACAATTGAAAAACAAGAAAATAATAAGTCCTGATTACATATCAAGTTACTTACTAAAGAAATGTGCAAGGGCAATAGTTAAGCCCATCACACACTTAATTAACATGTCTTTTAATGAAGGGGTATTTCCAAATAACCTAAAAATAGCACGGGTAAAACCAATTCTGAAAGAGGGAAACGCCAGCGATATCTGTAACTATGGACCGGTTTCAATACTCAACAATCTTTCTAAGGTTTTTGAAAGGTTAATGTTTAACAGATTTACACAATACTTTGAATCGAATGGGATAATGGCAAACAATCAGCATGGGTTCAGAGGCAAAAGGTCAACTGAAACGGCTATTGCTACTTTCATTGACAAAATTGCAAAAAAACTTGACGCGAAAAAGAGAACGGCAGCCATATATATGGATCTCTCACAGCATTCGACTGTGTTAAGTGCGACACAATCGTCAGCAAGCTCTTCTCATAATATGGGGTCAGAGGATATGCACTATAATGGATACATTCTTATCTTAGTGCAAGGGAGCAATATGTTGAAATAACTGACCACCTTAATATGAAAACTCAGTCAAATAAGAAAGAAATCACCATGGAAGTTCCCCAAGGATCTATATTAGGGCCTTTATTATTCAATGTTGTAGTTAATGATATGCCACAGGCTATTAGTGTAGGTGATGTACTTTTGTACGCAGATGATGCAACGAGCACACTAGCTGAAGACGATATTTTGCCGGACACTAGAAATGAGTGCTACCATTAGCTTCAATGAGGTAGGCTGGTAGGGCAATGGCTGAAACCGAATAACCTAATCATGAATACAAAGAAAACCAAATGTATGATATTCCAAACGAAAAATATAGAGGAGCAACAAATAAATATCCGGTTATGTAATGAGGAAATGCCAATTGAACAAATTTAATTTGCAAAGTTCCTATGACTATACATAGATAAGAGCCTTACATGGGATGACCACACTGACTACTTAGCAAACAAACGTAGTTCCAATCTATATGTATTGCGAAAACCAAAAACATATGGAGATACAAATTTACTATTAACAGTGTACTATGCACTTATCGAGTCTCATCTCAGTTATGGATTAATATAGTGTAGGGAAATTCATCCAAAAATAATTTTCAGCGGATTTTTACTGTGCAAAAGAAAGCAGTCAGATTAATAGGCAATATTAAAAAAAGGAACACGTGTAGAGGGCAGTTCAAACAGTTGAACATTCTAACACTTGCATGCCTGTACATATACAAACCAGTATTATTCTTTAAACAACATAGAGAGTACGACATAGCCGAAAACAGCAATAATCATGAACACAACACAAGGAGTAAAAATGATGTATTTGTGTTATCTCATAGACTAGCTCTATATGAGAAAAGCCCCACATATGCAGGCTCAATTCTTTATAATAAACTTCCTGTCACCATTAAAGACAAACCAATAGCAGAACTTAAGATCAAACTTAGATCTCTTCTTGTAGAAAAAGAATATTTTTATATAGAAGATTTTATGGAAGACAAGCTTGGTTAATCATTTTGTTGATATCAATGTGTTTTTGATCCTAAAGAAATAAGTCTTCATGGCATTACTTTATTTTATGTTATTTCTAACTTCTAGACACATTAGTATTATTAGACTCACCATATCTGGCTGTGACAGCACAAGAATAGGTCTATATATTATGTGTGTGTGGATAGGCACTGTTATATGCATTACATGTTATTGCATCTTGTCTGTACTGTCAATTCCTATTTATATTAGGCCTATGCAATATCTGATGTTTTTTATGTGTACACTTATATTCTTTATCTCCTATACTGATTTACTTGGTAAAGTTCAATAATGTAAGCCTTAGACTTAATACAAAATATGTGTTTCAAGCAATATAATTTTGTTAAAGAAACAAGGCAAAATAAATAAATAAACAAATAGGTTAAACCACAGATTGTGTATTAACGCACTTCACGTATGCTCAACAATTAAATGTTTAACAATTAGCAGTTAAACATAACCTGTTTATTAAACATATTGTTGCCACCAGAACGCGTCTCTTTTTAGTGCCAAGTTTTGTTTTCTATTTTGACTGAGTGTTTTGCACGCTTTGGGATTTTTTACATTTTGATGTAGCCTAAAGACCTATATATATATTCCCGTTGTATCTGCGCTATTTTATTACTGTAATATTCTAACACGCAGTCATCTTCAAGTTTTTCTCTTGCTGTAAAATCGTTTTTTCCCGTAATGCGACGCGTCACTTTTTTATGACTATACTTCTTTTGATGAATAACTTAACGTCGCCCTTTCGTTCCTTCCCAGTGAAACGCAACAGGCAGTTGTCCTACCATGCACAACAAGTAGGCGATAGCTATAGACCTGTTTAGCTCTTGACGTTTTAGGGGTAAGAAACCGACCTATTACTCCGTAACCTTAGCTATTGTTGTTGTATAACCCTACCACATTGTTCTTCTTGTGGCTCAAACCGAATTACACACTTTGTCATGAGAGGCAGGTGTGAGTGTTCGTGTGTCAGTTTACAGCCTGGACGCAAAAAGCTTTACCTTCAAATTTCAAATTCACAGCGGGAAGTAGATTCGTTTTGCCGTTTTTGTGGTAAAGAGAATAAAGTTCCTTTCAGTGAGTCTTTCCTTATTATATTATATACTGTGAGATTGGGGGTTGGGGAGCATTTTGTTTGGAAAAAAACGATTGTGCAGTTTGAAAGCTCGAAGTCGAAATACAATTGTTTAGATAACAATCGTCTATGCATCAACGAACTTATGAAAACATGTGATTTATCTCTTCCTTCTTTTTGTTATACCTATTTAGAAGACAAATGTGACATATTGACACAGATTTGAAACACAAATATATTTCTTATATGAACGCGGAATTGGCACAAAGTTACGCATAAGTTGTAGTAAACACCCTTCGCAGCGATGACGCTGTCTAGTTTCGTTCAAAGAACGGACAAAGTAAATTTCACTCTTTTTATTTTCGCTTAAAACTTTATCTTCACTTATTTCCTGTGTAACGGGCAACGGCTGAATGAGAAACTTACAATTCCCTCCAATAGCATCAACACTCACGTTCAACGCTCGTCACAGCTGTAGAGAAAATCCTCGCACATAATCTACTTCCAACAGAGCAAACCGCACAGTTAATAAATCTTCATTCATTTTACAAATATAATTAATTTCCACTGTATGCACGTAGACTGCAGTAGGTGCTATGAGTAATCACCGTTATGTGGTACTGGTATGTGTGATTAGAGTCAAACTCATTATAAATCTAACGATTCGCAATGAAGGTGGTTTATGAGTATAGAACTCTGATGAAATTCACTGCGAAATAGGTGAAATAAATATACGATCGTTTACGAATGGAAAATCCTCAAACGGTAATTTTATTTCAAATAAATACTATTCCAAAGCGCTAATAGTGTATTTACAGAGAAGGAATGGTCGATCAGTGAATATGGAAGGAAGGAGCTCTCAGTTCTCGTAGCGAAGCTTCGGCAAACCTCACCGCATTCTGAACAACCTTGGTACAGAATACGTGTGATTTAGAGGTATGTGATATGGAGCTTGACTATCAGTATCACTGTATGCACTGTATCACTGTATGCACTGTATCACTGTATGTAATATTTATAACTAAATGAACACAATTTGTTAAAGAGAAAGATTTTGCAAATGAGGTAAAATAACATTTTCTCTTATAACACAAAATGTAAAGTACTTACGAGTTACAACTGTATTAAGAAGTATTTGCTGCACATATTGGATACTATTTTACATTCTCTATCTATACTTATTCTTTTTCTATGCTTATATACTTGTCGGTACCAGGCCTCCCCCCTCCCTTCCTCATAATCATTCATCAATCATCATATACAGTACATTTAATTTGCAATAGTGGGACCTCGGTCCTGTTGTAAATACATAAAATATAGACTGAATAATATTATGCAAGGTTGATTTGCCAACTAGCCTCGACAATTTGCTTCCATATTTGATAAGTAAAATGTTGTGAGTGTAGTAGGTTGAAGTTGAACTGTTAACAGTGAAATACTATTAATCTTCTAATCATCATCACCATCACCATCAACATCATCAACACCTTCATTATCATAATCATAACATCTTATCAACTACAAGTCACGGATTCCTAGCACATATTATCTGTGTGTGTGTGTGTGGGGGGGGGGGGGGGGGGGGGGAATCATTATCTAAAGAAAAGTAAGACGCCTCTCAAGATATTTATCCACCAATCAACAAATCCTAAATAAGACCATAACTTTAATTTTATGTGACGTATTATTTCCCTCAGAAAACCTACTATAGTTAATTTTAAATATATATTTTGCAAAGGAAAACCTTTGTTTTGAGCTCCCCCCCCCCCCAAACGTTTCCGACCTCGTCGCTTCCATTGCGAAGTAGCCCTTATTCATTGTTCCCGCGAACCATCATGCAGGCCACTACAATAATAATTAAAACAAATGAAATTTGATATTTTCCCGCCCGCAACCAAATTGCAGGTTTATTTATTTAAGCACTTTAATCAACATGGCACGTTCGTACGCCTTATGCAATCAACCCTTTGGGTCCCTCTGTCACTCCTAGTTGTGTTATAAGGATTGATGGATGGGGGTGTTATGAGTCGGGCTTTGTTTTGGCTCTTGACTTGGCTCTTGAACCACCCCTGTGCCAAGACACCCCTATCTTCTCCCGCTTCAAGGGCTCAAACACTCGGAGGGGAGGAAGTGGCGTGCTTGTTCATAAAATCTCATTATTTCTTTCATATATTGGACGTTAATTCACAAATCGTTAGTACAGTTTCTCCATAAAACACTGTTCAGTGTGAGAATGTGGTCAGTGGTTGATAACGTTTTTGTAAAATTGTCCAAAGTTTCGCCCAATTTTTTGCCAAAGCAGGAAGTACATACATAAACCAATGTTTTTATTTTTCATATTTTTTTATTTAATATTTGAATGTCTGAATGGAATAACGTTGTAACCAACAAAATGTTAGTTCTAAGATAATTGATGGAAACTATGTTATATGAAGAACGTTTTTCTACTTACGCCAATTTGAAAACTAAATATCAGGGTGACAAAAAACTTTTGCCGACAGGTGACGTTTAGTTACAGTATTTACCATAACCTGTTTAAAATAATGCAATTATTTAAGATATTGTTGTTAATTAATGTTGAGAAGTGTTCATTTACTAACTAGAAATATACGTTGGTTCAGTTAAAGTCTTATGAGTTCAATAATCTACTAAAGGGTGGGATTTCAGTACTATTTGTATGATATAAAATTATTGTTTACTGAGTTATGACGTCAGAACCTTTTTATCACGAGCAAGATGGCGCAGGTCCGTTTCTGAGCGTGCTTTGACAGCAATATCTTTGACTTGCTGTTAAAGCGATGTTAATGCACCTTTCGAGCCGAAACTTATTAGTTCCCGTTTATTAACTTGAGGTAACCAGTAAGCAAATAAAAAAAATGTGTGAGCCTTCCCTATTCATTTTTCATACTCTATAGTGTCTATACCGCATTATTTTATTTTTTGAAAATTCTTATTCTGTGTCATTTAAGACAACCTTAATCACAAGGCAGATTATATTTTTGTTATAATGAATGTAACTCAAATTTTTAAAACGTTATCTTTTAAAACACTCACACATCCTCGAATTTAGCTATACACTGTTTCACAATTTATTTGTTTAAATCATACATAATATAGCTCCGTAGTCAAATGGTGAATTCAGCTTTACAAACATCTCTCATTCAATTGGTTCATATTACATTTGTAGTTATACCTTGAATTTAGCTATTCACTATGTTCTCATTAGACTTGTTCATAAATATGATAGCTTAGCACCAGTCCATTAGTTTAGCTATAGACAATATTCTCACATTCAATTTGCTCCGTAATACAACACGCGATGGGAGAAACCTCCCCGCTTGTAAATAACTCACTTCTCTCGTTGAATAGAAACGTTAGCGCTGAAAATCTGTTCCGTGCTAGTTGTAACTCGGCTGTGTTCATAGCTGTTCAGCGTGAATAGTTCCCACGCTCCGTAGTTTTACGGATCACCTTTTAATTGCCTTTTAATGCAATATGTGTTTCAGGAACACATGCATACGTGGTGTTGAGTTATCCTTTCGATATGTCGGAGGAAAACTTGAGTTGGAGTTTCATAAATCATATCACGAGTCAGAGTGAGTTCAACTCTAGGTTTCAACGATCACATGTTATTGTGTATAGATTGAAGTAAGTTTTAATTCATAATAAAAACAAACAATAATATCAATAATAATAATAATAATAATAATAATATGTCAATAATTTTGACTGAAACATGAATTTAAAAAACGTTTATCCCGCCAACACATATTTTCTTCATCAGTGTTTGGATTCGGAACGCTCTAATGTCTGGGCATACTGCTCGCCGTCTCACCACCTATGTATGTATTATTGTTTCGTATTGTTTAAAAAATGTTGTAAATTGTGTCAGCCTTAGATAAGACGGCAGTGAAGATATAAATGCAGAAGGTATGGAAACAGAAAATAAAAACAACATGAAGACATCCTCCCAGCTTTAGGTCTCTATGAATATAGCGCACACAATGTTTTAGGCGAACGTGTCCCTTCCAACATATCGGTCGTCAGCAACGGTCAACAGTCGCCTAAAACATTGTGTGCGCTATATTCATGGAGACCTGAAGCTGGGAGGATGTTTTCATGTTGTTTTTATTTTCTGTTTCCATACCTTCTGAATTTATATCTTCACTGCCGTCTTATCTAAGGCTGACAAAATTAACAACATTTTTTAAACAATAAGAAACAATAATACATACATAGGTGGTGAGACGGCGAGTAGTATGCTCAGACATCAACCAATGCTCAGGTATACTGATCATTAGAGCGTCCCAAATCCCAAGACTGATGAAGAAAATATGTGTTGGCGGGATAAACGTTTTTTAAATTCATGTTTCAGTCAAAATTATCAAATGATATACAAACTAACTATAGTGTTTTACTCGAGGCAAAACCAAATATGCGCTACACCGATAAGATCTCCTCTCTTTTGTGTTGATGAAAATAACTCGCAGTCACATCTTTGTCCGGGCCACCCAAAACTTCCCATAAATTTCAACGCCTTAACAGGCCAGACTCCAGCCAATTAAAGTAATGATATTTTCCGTCCAATAGTTGTGTATATCTACTAGAATCGATCGTATCTAACAGTAACAACGTTGAGGTCCTAACACTATTGAAATTAGAATTTGTTAAATGAATCCGTCTAACACGAAGATGAATTATGATCGCATATCTCAGTTGCGAGTACAGCCACCCACAACGGTCATACTTGGCCACCGCCAACTGACCACACGTCACATGACCAACCGGAAACAGAAATATGTTCGAAGAGGCCAACATCATGTTAGAAGGCGTTTTTTGCTGCATGTAAAGTAACAATGGTATAATGTTTTTTTTATTATATATTATATATTGTGGATGTGATGTATAGTTTCCCATTATTTACTGTCGTGCGTCCCACTTGCGAAATGATATAATACGTCAGAGGTGCGCTGGTACGCTGGTACGCTGGTACGGCGGGAGGTCCGCTAGATGACGACGTGAACTATGCAGGGATATTTGTCATTGACAAGGGTCAGATCTTGAGGTTAGTGTCACGTGTCAGGGAAACTGGAGCTTTCAGGCCAATATTGTTAACTAGGTTTTCGCTTTCATTTCAGAGCTTGTTGTTGGTGAGTTGCCATGGTGACTGTAAATAAGTAGATTGAGGCACTTCGGATAAATATTTAGAAGGCTATTCTAACTTGTTTTCACGATGGCAACAAACAATGGAAAACCTGGTTGTCTTGTTGAAAACAATAAGTGTGTATAGCTTATAAAATATTTATCCAAAGTTCAGAATACCGGGCCTGAAGTATATAAATAATATAAATCAAGGTTATTGTGCAAAATGTAGTCTAACGATCTAGTTTGATATATTATTATGATGTATTTAGACATTTTTACCATGGTTGCCAATTTTTTCCAATTGTTATAATGTTATTTGACTTTTTGGCGTCGTTTGGGTCCCTCACAAATCCATTCAATAACACAAAACGGGATTGGCAATTTTGCATGAGTTTTAGGATAACAAAAATAAAAAATCTGGTATGTTTTTTAATTGGTGACTGGTGACAATAACATCCATTGGTTTCTAGATAGACACCCACAAGTCTTGCTTCGTACACAAAGCTAACTTCTTCAATATATTATGATCAGTATTTAATTTTCGGTAACTTTGTATGTAATGATTAAACAAAACATTGCACATGTTTAATACAAATTTGTAATTAGTTCATATTAAAATGTCTTTATGTAATATTCTCTTTCTTAAAGAATGTTTTACTAATAATCCTATAAAAGGATTACACGTGAAATCTAACCTGCTTGAACATTTTACCTTGAAAGATAGTTGTTGAATTGTAAGGAATATAAAACTAATGTATAAATGAACCCACAATGGAATGGATAATTGACAGTTCAGCTACGTCTGTACAACGGTTTGACCGAATTCGATAAGATCTTGTTAAACGAGCAAAGTATCTTGTTTCGTATCAATTCCCTTCCCCGCCTTCGTTCGAACCACGTTGCAATCCGCATTTCCAACCCTTTTCACTCGCTCCACATTTCTCTTTTTCTTTACTATTCCTGTACCGAATGCATTTCACCTCGATCGAGTCCACGTTCGTAATTTCATCCCCTCACTGTAAAACAACCCTTACCCCAATCATCGCGCCATTTTGTTTATTTTTTCCCTCTCTATCGCGTTCGATTATAGATTTCATTTGATCTGGCTGAATGCACTTTGAAGTGCAACGACTGCAAGTATAGCCACGCCACGCCATGCATACAAGAACGCTCTGTGCAGTGAGTGAAGGCCACTTGAGCCAACCCTTCGTTGGTAGCCCAGCCCAATTAGTAGAAGATGCCAACACACAGGGATATGCGCTCATTAGGCGCCGAGCAACTGCAGAGGGAGCAACATTCATCTTACAACGAATACGTACGTTGTCATGTATACGTCACATTCAACAACAGTAACTTCTCAACATCGTTCATAGGCTTGCGCACAGTTTGGGGAGGGAACAACACTTGTAATGTTAGATTCTGTAGCGAGGTTGTAGTTTATTTATTTATGTAGTTATATGGATTTAGAGCGCTTTAAGAATGACGATTATTCGCACCTCCTAGATTACTGAAATGTACGTATAGTTTAGCTTTAAACCATGCCATGTACACAGAATCTTTTTAGCCATCGCAAAGCTGAGATACGCTTCCTAGCGGGAAAACTTGTCCCTAAAACCAAGGAATTTTACGTTGCGCGCGCATCGTCAAGCTTTGTGCGGATTGGCCAATATTGCAACTGTTTGTAAACAAAGACGACCAAAAGTATCCCTTGTTGCCACCATTCATCATAATTCGTCCTTAGAAGAGCGATTACGTTGCTAAGGTCGACATAAGGAAATCCCTAACCGGTGTAACATTGCCATGGTTGACATATATAGGAAGCAAGAGAATCATTTAGGACATTGCTTTGTCGTTGCCTATATGGTTCACATGAAGGGAATCAAGTATTTTACACACATGAAGTATTGGTAATCATTTACATTTAGTATGCCATGAGAAAGATGATTCCAACACAGATTTCCAATCACATGCGAACCTTTCGCTTAAAATACACACACGAAAACAACAACCTGAATTAATGGTGGGACAAATCCCCCCCCCCCCCCCTCCCGTCGTCACTCTCCACTGCATAAGCCTATGATATTAGCCATGTGACTGCTGACTTCATAGATGAGAAAGTCGGAACAAATCAGCGGGTGGGTTTTTCAAATACCGACATGTGGTTGGCCAAATTAATTTCACTCGTTTATGACGTCAGCATCCACAAGGTCGATGTGGAAATACTTTATGTCTGTATTACCGCACACGACACTTATATCTGAGGAGCAATGATGACGTAATGATGACGTCATATGTAGGTTTAGAGTCTATTAGCGAAGGGTCTGTAAACTCTGATGTAGTAAAACTGTTCCTCGCCCAAGCGTCAACAGAGAAGAGAAGTTTATAGGGACGCCTGAAATATGGGCTCGTTCAGAAGTACACGATGTCATTTGGAGAGCGCGCACATGACATGATACAACTTCCTCTTTCGCTGCTATGTCTTTATGATGAGACGTCTCGTCTACGAGGAGGCGGGGGAATAAAGTCGAATACGCGCGGCTCTACGGCAGAACGGCGCAGGGAAATGTGGTGTGTAAAGAAGTACACGATGTCATTTGGAGAGCGCACACATGATATGATACAACTTCCTCTTTCGCTACTATGTCTTTATGATGAGAGGTCTCGTCTACGAGGTGGCGGGGGAATAAAGTCGAATACGCGTGGTTCTACGGCAGAACGGCGCAGGGAAATGTGGTGTTAAAGAAGTATAAACTATATCAACACTTTGTCTGCAGTGCGTGCTTCCTTATGAAACATGTAATCCAGAAAACATTACTCACACAACACCTGACTACCAGAGTTTGACGAAATGTGTAATGCTTTTCCTTGTTTCTTGAATTTGAGCTTATTGTTACTGACTTAAAGTAAACGTCATGATATCTGTTAATGTATTTGTTATATTAATCCTATTTTATGTATTTTAAATTGTAATAACATAATTAATAGCCCAACTACAGTAATCACAATGACCATGTTGGCACAAACGAACACATTTAAACACTCCCTCTCCCTTTGAATGCAAAACATAATTTAGTTATGTTATATATTTAATTCAAACGCTCATTGTTCGTTAATTAGTTTATTTCAAATAAAATGCGGACGAAACTCGTTACGAAAAGAAAAAAATATTTTACAAAGTCTTTGTAGAATATATTAAAACCGACGAATCCGATTAAATTTCCTATTCGTCGAAATGGAAAATGTGGCGGTAATCGACTTATGCCCCCTCCCCGCAGAAAACATGGTTGCATGCAGACCGAAACCCATTCCGTTTGTAATAGTAATTAACGAAGCGGATCTTCAAAGTGATACCGGGATTTCCATTGGGGAGGACTCTATGCAGAAAATATTAAATTGTGTTTGCAATTAATTCCAAGTTTTGGTCAACATAGGGTTAGTTCTACGATGTTGTAATTAAATCTTGGTTAGGTTGAGGAGAGGAGAGTTTACACCGCGGGTATCCGTTCTTTGTTTGCCGGTCCTGCCCGCAGGGTTCGGGTACGGGTCGTGGAACAATGCCGGGTTGTTCGGGAACTAATAAAGGGGAGCCGACCGGTTAACAAGGGGTAACATGTACATAGGACCACACTCGCCTTGTTCGGCAACTTTGTAAGGGAGTTTTTCTTGCTACACATAGATTATTCAGGAGGTATATTGTGTATTTCCGAATGTTTGATTCGTGTGTGGACTTTACGTGCATGGCGAGCTATATTAGCCAGCGGTTATGGAAAAAATAACACACAATCATGTGTGTTTTCGTTTTGAAAAGAGAAATTTCAACAAGAGATCGTCGTAAATGAAATTATCGGCTTTGTGTGTCCCAATACTGAATCTAGATAACATATTTAATATTTCGAAAGTCGGTTCTGGTTGGGTTTTTTTCGTTTCAAGAGATAATATTTTAAATAATATGTAATAAACTGCTAGATCTTGTTGCTATGAAGTAGGACTATGGTCGAAATATCAAGCGTAACTTCAGCTGTTAGCATATTTTTGGTGGAGGTGCCGAGGACAACTTTAACAGTAAAAGTATTTGTCGTTACGTTCATACTAATATTTCATTTATTATTATGTTTGTTGGATTGATTGATTGATTGATTGATTGATTGGTGGTGTTTAACGACGTACCCGACAGCTTAGGTCATATGACGTCTTCCGAATCAGGTCCATCTATATCGCGAGAGTCGTCATAAGTGGAGTCCAGCAACCGGGCAGCAAGGGAGGGCAGGGCCATGTGGGAGAAGAAATCTTCAGTGGGCCAGTGGGGAGGAAGGGACAGGGTCCCCTTTCGTCGCCTCTTATGATTAGCAGAGTCACTCTGGGCCTATTCTACCCCAAACTTCGCCGGGCTGGGTTTGACCGCGCCCAATCTGGCTGGGGGTCAACCCGGGCCCAGACGGGTCTCCTTTTGTCGCCTCTCACGACTGGCAGAGTCACCCTGGGCCTATTCTTTACCGGGCCCAGACGGGGATGTTTGTTGAAGGTAGTTTAGTATGCCATTCTGAATAAGCTCCTCTAAATAATGTGTTTTGTCTAATTGCCATATGCTCTTTATGTTCAAAATGCAATAGCTGTTTATTGTTAATTTTAATAATTATGCAGTATTGTTGAATCAACAAATGATATCGTTAATAGCTTATTTTACTATTATAACCACCAATCAGAAGTTTCGATGGATTGGTTTGGCACACACATCATTATAAATAAGGCAGCTATCTATGAGATGTACGCTTTGGTGTAGGTGCCGGTTCTAGTGAAATCGTATTTAATAACTATAAATTAATTTTAAAAAACGATGACCTGGTTTTGAAAATAAATTCACTAGCCTGGATGACATCCCTAATATTTTTTTATTTTTATTAAAATCAGAACTTGTAAATTAGATTGTTATCCGCATAAGTGGCAAGGATGAAATAATGTCGAGCATCGTTTGTTCGGGTCAAACTTTGGCGATCCTCGTCAGCTCTCTAATTCAAATATTTCTAAATATATATAAATATATCAATTAAATCTTTTATTTTAATACGTTCATACTAATGCTTATAAATAATAATGTAGTTTGATTCCAAATTACTGGGAAACGGAACTGAAAATGTTGACATATATTTGTACGTTCCGTTATGTTTCACTCCTTGATCTCGTTCTATAAAAGTATCGAACAATCCTGGGCTGTAGACATTACCGCAAGCTAGTTGGCCAGCACAGCTTTAGCTCCGACCACACAACGTACGAAACTTGTATGCAGCATTAACTAAACTACTCGTCTAATCTCTAATTGTTGTGTGCGTGTGAGTGTGAGGCTATCTCTTAGGGGGGCGAAACTTCAAGTCTTGGAGCTCTACGGTTGGGCATAGAGGCATGTGTAATGTGTTGCTATCTCCGGCAGTTACGCCTGCAGCTCTGAGGACGGTGCTGCGCTTTGCGGCCGGGCCGCAGACTAACTCACCGCTGATGACGTCATGTGTTGCTATCTCCGGCAGTTACGCCTGTAGCTCTGAGGACGGTGCTGCGCTTTGCGGCCGGGCCGCAGACTAACTCACCGCTTGTGACGTCATGTGTTGCTGTCTCCGGCAGTTACGCCTGTAGCTCTGAGGACGGTGCTGCGCTTTGCGGCCGGGCTGCAGACTAACTCACCGCTGATGACGTCATGTGTTGCTATCTCCGGCAGTTACGCCTGTAGCTCTGAGGACGGTGCTGCGCTTTGCGGCCGGGCCGCAGACTAACTCACCGCTGATGACGTCATGTGTTGCTATCTCCGGCAGTTACGCCTGTAGCTCTGAGGACGGTGCTGCGCTTTGCGGCCGGGCCGCAGACTAACTCACCGCTGATGACGTCATTGGGAGAGTCTGCATCTACACAACACTGACCAAACCCACAGAAGCTGTTAATACTGTACGTGAAAAGTGATAAGTTTGCTGCACTGGACTTAGCTAATACAATTTGGGAATTGTTCTTGTGATTCTTTAATCGAAATAAAAGTATATCAATTAAATATATACACCAGTAGGATAGATAGAACTATTAAAAACTATCACATCATTTTTTAAATATGCATAGTTGCAGACTAATAAGGCAAGTTTGGACCATTATAAGGACGTTTGATAGACTATTGATAATGATACAAATACCAAAGTCACGACGTTATGTCGATTTTCGTCTATCCTCTTGGCAATGATGATAATCAAGACGATGAGTGGGTGACATACGAAAATGAAAAGAGCATCTTAAAAGGCATCGAACCTGGAACGCAGAACTTATGGTTTGCTAGCTAAGTAGCCAATGGTGGATCGGTTGCGTTCACTTTGCGTTTTCGTATCATAACTATCTTATATCGATAAATATAGCTGAACTAATGCTTGCTGAAATAATCTGATTTATGTTATTAATTAATGTTTCACGATGCATTCAACCCCAAGATGTCCTCGTACGATAGGCAGGGTTGCCCTGTGTGTATTCGTCCACCCTGTATCTGCAGTCATCCTGCTGTAATGGCGTAGAAAGCCAGGCGTGGATGTACCTATACGCGTTGTGGGTCTCTTTATAGCCAGTACGACAGGCAGGGCTGTGTGTTGGTCCACCCTGTATCTGCAGTCATCCTGCTGTAATGGCGTAGAAAGCCAGGCGTGGATGTACCTATACGCGTTGTGGGTCTCTTTATAGCTAGTACGACAAGCAGGGCTGTGTGTAGTACACCCTATATCTACAGTCATCCTGCTGTAATGGCGTAGAAAGCCAGGCGTGGATGTACCTATACGCGTTGTTGGTCTCTTTATAGCCAGTACGACAGGCAGGGCTGTGTGTTGGCCCACCCTGTATCTGCAGTCATCCTGCTGTAATGGCGTAGAAAGCCAGGCTTAGATTACAGCCATGTACCTATACGCGTTGTGGGTCTCTTTATAGCCAGTACGACAGGCAGGGCTGTGTCTAGTACACCCTGTATCTACAGTCATCCTGCTGTAATGGCGTAGAAAGCCAGGCGTGGATGTACCTATACGCGTTGTTGGTCTCTTTATAGCCAGTACGACAGGCAGGGCTGTGTGTTGGCCCACCCTGTATCTGCAGTCATCCTGCTGTAATGGCGTAGAAAGCCAGGCGTGGATGTACCTATACGCGTTGTTGGTCTCTTTATAGCCAGTACGACAGGCAGGGCTGTGTGTTGGCCCACCCTGTATCTGCAGTCATCCTGCTGTAATGGCGTAGAAAGCCAGGCGTGGATGTACCTATACGCGTTGTTGCTCTCTTATAGCCAGTACGACAGGCAGGGCTGTGTGTTGGCCCACCCTGTATCTGCAGTCATCCTGCTGTAATGGCGTAGAAAGCCAGGCGTGGATGTACCTATACGCGTTGTTGCTCTCTTATAGCCAGTACGACAGGCAGGGCTGTGTGTTGGCCCACCCTGTATCTGCAGTCATCCTGCTGTAATGGCGTAGAAAGCCAGGCGTGGATGTACCTATACGCGTTGTTGCTCTCTTATAGCCAGTACGACAGGCAGGGCTGTGTGTTGGCCCACCCTGTATCTGCAGTCATCCTGCTGTAATGGCGTAGAAAGCCAGGCGTGGATGTACCTATACGCGTTGTGGGTCTCTTTATAGCCAGTACGACAGGCAGGGCTGTGTGTTGGTCCACCCTGTATCTGCAGTCATCCTGCTGTAATGGCGTAGAAAGCCAGGCGTGGATGTACCTATACGCGTTGTTGGTCTCTTTATAGCCAGTACGACAGGCAGGGCTGTGGTTGGTCCACCCTGTATCTGCAGTCATCCTGCTGTAATGGCGTAGAAAGCCAGGCGTGGATGTACCTATACGCGTTGTTGGTCTCTTTATAGCCAGTACGACAGGCAGGGCTGTGTGTTGGCCCACCCTGTATCTGCATTCATCCTGCTGTAATGGCGTAGAAAGCCAGGCGTGGATGTACCTATACGCGTTGTTGGTCTCTTTATAGCCAGTACGACAGGCAGGGCTGTGTGTTGGTCCACCCTGTATCTGCAGTCATCCTGCTGTAATGGCGTAGAAAGCCAGGCGTGGATGTACCTATACGCGTTGTTGGTCTCTTTATAGCCAGTACGACAGGCAGGGCTGTGTGTTGGCCCACCCTGTATCTGCAGTCATCCTGCTGTAATGGCGTAGAAAGCCAGGCGTGTATGTACCTATACGCGTTGTTGGTCTCTTTATAGCCAGTACGACAGGCAGGGCTGTGGTTGGTCCACCCTGTATCTGCAGTCATCCTGCTGTAATGGCGTAGAAAGCCAGGCGTGGATGTACCTATACGCGTTGTTGGTCTCTTTATAGCCAGTACGACAGGCAGGGCTGTGTGTTGGCCCACCCTGTATCTGCAGTCATCCTGCTGTAATGGCGTAGAAAGCCAGGCGTGGATGTACCTATACGCGTTGTGGGTCTCTTTATAGCCAGTACGACAGGCAGGGCTGTGTGTTGGCCCACCCTGTATCTGCAGTCATCCTGCTGTAATGGCGTAGAAAGCCAGGCGTGGATGTACCTATACGCGTTGTTGGTCTCTTTATAGCCAGTACGACAGGCAGGGCTGTGTGTTGGCCCACCCTGTATCTGCAGTCATCCTGCTGTAATGGCGTAGAAAGCCAGGCGTGGATGTACCTATACGCGTTGTTGCTCTCTTATAGCCAGTACGACAGGCAGGGCTGTGTGTTGTACACCCTGTATCTGCAGTCATCCTGCTGTAATGGCGTAGATTACAGCCATGTACCTATACGCGTTGTTGGTCTCTTTATAGCCAGTACGACAGGCAGGGCTGTGTGTTGTACACCCTGTATCTGCAGTCATCCTGCTGTAATGGCGTAGATTACAGCCATGTACCTATACGCGTTGTTGGTCTCTTTATAGCCAGTACGACAGGCAGGGCTGTGTGTAGTACACCCTGTATCTGCAGTCATCCTGCTGTAATGGCGTAGATTACAGCCATGTACCTATACGCGTTGTTGGTCTCTTTATAGCCAGTACGACAGGCAGGGCTGTGTGTAGTACACCCTGTATCTGCAGTCATCCTGCTGTAATGGCGTAGATTACAGCCATGTACCTATACGCGTTGTTGGTCTCTTTATAGCCAGTACGACAGGCAGGGCTGTGTGTAGTGTAGTACACCCTGTATCTGCAGTCATCCTGCTGTAGTGGCGTAGAAAGCCAGGCTTAGATTACAGCCATGTACCTATACGCGTTGTTGGTCTCTTTATAGCCAGTACGACAGGCAGGGCTGTGTGTAGTGTAGTACACCCTGTATCTGCAGTCATCCTGCTGTAGTGGCGTAGAAAGCCAGGCTTAGATTACAGCCATGTACCTATACGCGTTGTGGGTCTCTTTATAGCCAGTACGACAGGCAGGGCTGTGTCTAGTACACCTTATATCTGCAGTCATCCTGCTGTAATGGCGTAGATTACAGCCATGTACCTATACGCGTTGTTGGTCTCTTTATAGCCAGTACGACAGGCAGGGCTGTGTGTAGTACACCCTGTATCTGCACTCATCCTGCTGTAATGGCGTAGATTACAGCCATGTACCTATACGCGTTGTTGGTCTCTTTATAGCCAGTACGACAGGCAGGGCTGTGTGTAGTACACCCTATATCTGCAGTCATCCTGCTGTAATGGCGTAGATTACAGCCATGTACCTATACGCGTTGTTGGTCTCTTTATAGCCAGTACGACAGGCAGGGCTGTGTGTAGTACACCCTATATCTGCAGTCATCCTGCTGTAATGGCGTAGATTACAGCCATGTACCTATACGCGTTGTTGGTCTCTTTATAGCCAGTACGACAGGCAGGGCTGTGTGTAGTACACCCTATATCTGCAGTCATCCTGCTGTAATGGCGTAGATTACAGCCATGTACCTATACGCGTTGTGGGTCTCTTTATAGCCAGTACGACAGGCAGGGCTGTGTGTAGTACACCCTGTATCTGCAGTCATCCTGCTGTAATGGCGTAGATTACAGCCATGTACCTATACGCGTTGTTGGTCTCTTTATAGCCAGTACGACAAGCAGGGCTGTGTGTAGTACACCCTGTATCTGCAGTCATCCTGCTGTAATGGCGTAGATTACAGCCATGTACCTATACGCGTTGTTGGTCTCTTTATAGCCAGTACGACAGGCAGGGCTGAGTGTTGGTCCACCCTGTATCTGCAGTCATCCTGCTGTAATGGCGTAGAAAGCCAGGCTTAGATTACAGCCATGTACCTATACGCGTTGTGGGTCTCTTTATAGCCAGTACGACAGGCAGGGCTGTGTGTAGTACACCCTGTATCTGCAGTCATCCTGCTGTAATGGCGTAGAAAGCCAGGCGTGGATGTACCTATACGCGTTGTGGGTCTCTTTATAGCCAGTACGACAGGCAGGGCTGTGTGTTGGCCCACCCTGTATCTGCAGTCATCCTGCTGTAATGGCGTAGAAAGCCAGGCGTGGATGTACCTATACGCGTTGTGGGTCTCTTTATAGCCAGTACGACAGGCAGGGCTGTGTGTTGGTCCACCCTGTATATCTGCAGTCATCCTGCTGTAATGGCGTAGAAAGCCAGGCGTGGATGTACCTATACGCGTTGTGGGTCTCTTTATAGCCAGTACGACAGGCAGGGCTGTGGTTAATCCACCCTGTATCTGCAGTCATCCTGCTGTAATGGCGTAGAAAGCCAGGCGTGGATGTACCTATACGCGTTGTGGGTCTCTTTATAGCCAGTACGACAGGCAGGGCTGTGTGTTGGTCCACCCTGTATATCTGCAGTCATCCTGCTGTAATGGCGTAGAAAGCCAGGCGTGGATGTACCTATACGCGTTGTGGGTCTCTTTATAGCCAGTACGACAGGCAGGGCTGTGTGTAGTCCACCCTGTATCTACAGTCATCCTGCTGTAATGGCGTAGAAAGCCAGGCGTGGATGTACCTATACGCGTTGTGGGTCTCTTTATAGCCAGTACGACAGGCAGGGCTGTGTGTAGGTCCACCCTGTATCTGCAGTCATCCTGCTGTAACGGCGTAGAAAGCCAGGCGTGGATGTACCTATACGCGTTGTTGGTCTCTTTATAGCCAGTACGACAGGCAGGGCTGTGTGTTGGCCCACCCTGTATCTGCAGTCATCCTGCTGTAATGGCGTAGAAAGCCAGGCGTGGATGTACCTATACGCGTTGTTGGTCTCTTTATAGCCAGTACGACAGGCAGGGCTGTGTGTAGTGTAGTACACCCTGTATCTGCAGTCATTCTGCTGTAATGGCGTAGAAAGCCAGGCGCGGATGTACCTATACGCGTTGTGGGTCTCTTAATAGCCAGTACGACAGGCAGGGCTGTGTGTTGGCCCACCCTGTATCTGCAGTCATCCTGCTGTAATGGCGTAGAAAGCCAGGCGCGGATGTACCTATACGCGTTGTGGGTCTCTTAATAGCCAGTACGACAGGCAGGGCTGTGTGTTGGCCCACCCTGTATCTGCAGTCATCCTGCTGTAATGGCGTAGAAAGCCAGACGTGGATGTACCTATACGCGTTGTTGGTCTCTTTATAGCCAGTACGACAGGCAGGGCTGTGTGTTGGCCCACCCTGTATCTGCAGTCATCCTGCTGTAATGGCGTAGAAAGCCAGGCGTGGATGTACCTATACGCGTTGTGGGTCTCTTTATAGCCAGTACGACAGGCAGGGCTGTGTGTTGGTCCAACCTGTATCTGCAGTCATCCTGCTGTAATGGCGTAGAAAGCCAGGCGTGGATGTACCTATACGCGTTGTTGGTCTCTTTATAGCCAGTACGACAGGCAGGGCTGTGTGTTGGCCCACCCTGTATCTGCAGTCATCCTGCTGTAATGGCGTAGAAAGCCAGGCGTGGATGTACCTATACGCGTTGTGGGTCTCTTTATAGCCAGTACGACAGGCAGGGCTGTGTGTTGGCCCACCCTGTATCTGCAGTCATCCTGCTGTAATGGCGTAGAAAGCCAGGCGTGGATGTACCTATACGCGTGGTCTCTTTATAGCCAGTACGACAGGCAGGGCTGTGTGTAGTACACCCTGTATCTGCAGTCATCCTGCTGTAATGGCGTAGAAAGCCAGGCGTGGATGTACCTATACGCGTTGTTGGTCTCTTTATAGCCAGTACGACAGGCAGGGCTGTGTGTTGGCCCACCCTGTATCTGCAGTCATCCTGCTGTAATTGCGTAGAAAGCCAGGCGTGGATGTACCTATACGCGTTGTTGGTCTCTTTATAGCCAGTACGACAGGCAGGGCTGTGTGTTGGCCCACCCTGTATCTGCAGTCATCCTGCTGTAATGGCGTAGAAAGCCAGGCGTGGATGTACCTATACGCGTTGTTGGTCTCTTTATAGCCAGTACGACAGGCAGGGCTGTGTGTTGGCCCACCCTGTATCTGCAGTCATCCTGCTGTAATGGCGTAGAAAGCCAGGCGTGGATGTACCTATACGCGTTGTTGGTCTCTTTATAGCCAGTACGACAGGCAGGGCTGTGTGTTGGCCCACCCTGTATCTGCAGTCATCCTGCTGTAATGGCGTAGAAAGCCAGGCGTGGATGTACCTATACGCGTTGTTGGTCTCTTTATAGCCAGTACGACAGGCAGGGCTGTGTGTTGGCCCACCCTGTATCTGCAGTCATCCTGCTGTAATGGCGTAGAAAGCCAGGCGTGGATGTACCTATACGCGTTGTTGGTCTCTTTATAGCCAGTACGACAGGCAGGGCTGTGTGTTGGTCCACCCTGTATATCTGCAGTCATCCTGCTGTAATGGCGTAGAAAGCCAGGCGTGGATGTACCTATACGCGTTGTTGGTCTCTTTATAGCCAGTACGACAGGCAGGGCTGTGTGTTGGTCCACCCTGTATATCTGCAGTCATCCTGCTGTAATGGCGTAGAAAGCCAGGCGTGGATGTACCTATACGCGTTGTTGGTCTCTTTATAGCCAGTACGACAGGCAGGGCTGTGTGTTGGCCCACCCTGTATATCTGCAGTCATCCTGCTGTAATGGCGTAGAAAGCCAGGCGTGGATGTACCTATACGCGTTGTTGGTCTCTTTATAGCCAGTACGACAGGCAGGGCTGTGTGTTGGCCCACCCTGTATATCTGCAGTCATCCTGCTGTAATGGCGTAGAAAGCCAGGCGTGGATGTACCTATACGCGTTGTTGGTCTCTTTATAGCCAGTACGACAGGCAGGGCTGTGTGTTGGCCCACCTTATATCTGCAGTCATCCTGCTGTAATGGCTTAGATTACAGCCATGTACCTATACGCGTTGTGGGTCTCTTTATAGCCAGTGCGACAGGCAGGGCTGTGTGTTGGCCCACCCTGTATCTGCAGTCATCCTGCTGTAATGGTGTAGAAAGCCAGGCGTGGATGTACCTATACGCGTTGTGGGTCTCTTTATAGCCAGTACGACAGGCAGGGCTGTGTGTTGGCCCACCCTGTATCTGCAGTCATCCTGCTGTAATGGCGTAGAAAGCCAGGCGTGGATGTACCTATACGCGTTGTGGGTCTCTTTATAGCCAGTACGACAGGCAGGGCTGTGTGTTGGCCCACCTTATATCTGCAGTCATCCTGCTGTAATGGCTTAGATTACAGCCATGTACCTATACGCGTTGTGGGTCTCTTTATAGCCAGTGCGACAGGCAGGGCTGTGTGTTGGCCCACCCTGTATCTGCAGTCATCCTGCTGTAATGGTGTAGAAAGCCAGGCGTGGATGTACCTATACGCGTTGTGGGTCTCTTTATAGCCAGTACGACAGGCAGGGCTGTGTGTTGGTCCACCCTGTATCTGCAGTCATCCTGCTGTAATGGCGTAGAAAGCCAGGCGTGGATGTACCTATACGCGTTGTTGGTCTCTTTATAGCCAGTACGACAGGCAGGGCTGTGTGTTGGCCCACCCTGTATATCTGCAGTCATCCTGCTGTAATGGCGTAGAAAGCCAGGCGTGGATGTACCTATACGCGTTGTTGGTCTCTTTATAGCCAGTACGACAGGCAGGGCTGTGTGTTGGCCCACCCTGTATCTGCAATCATCCTGCTGTAATGGCGTAGAAAGCCAGGCGTAGATTACAGCCATGTGCCTATACGCGTTGTGGGTCTCTTTATAGCCAGTACAACAAGCAGGGCTGTGTGTAGTACACCCTATATCTGCAGTCATCCTGCTGTAATGGCGTAGAAAGCCAGGCTTAGATTACAGCCATGTACCTATACGCGTTGTGGGTCTCTTTATAGCCAGTGCGACAGGCAGGGCTGTGTGTTGGCCCACCCTGTATCTGCAGTCATCCTGCTGTAATGGCGTAGAAAGCCAGGCTTAGATTACAGCCATGTACCTATACGCGTTGTGGGTCTCTTTATAGCCAGTGCGACAGGCAGGGCTGTGTGTTGGCCCACCCTGTATCTGCAGTCATCCTGCTGTAATGGCGTAGAAAGCCCGGCGTGGATGTACCTATACGCGTTGTGGGTCTCTTTATAGCCAGTACGACAGGCAGGGCTGTGTGTAGTACACCCTATATCTGCAGTCATCCTGCTGTAATGGCGTAGAAAGCCAGGCGTGGATGTACCTATACGCGTTGTGGGTCTCTTTATAGCCAGTACGACAGGCAGGGCTGTGTGTTGGCCCACCCTGTATCTGCAGTCATCCTGCTGTAACGGCGTAGAAAGCCAGGCGTGGATGTACCTATACGCGTTGGGGGTCTCTTTATAGCCAGTACGACAGGCAGGGCTGTGTGTAGTACACCCTGTATCTGCAGTCATCCTGCTGTAATGGCGTAGAAAGCCAGACGTGGATGTACCTATACGCGTTGTGGGTCTCTTTATAGCCAGTACGACAGGCAGGGCTGTGTGTTGGCCCACCCTGTATCTGCAGTCATCCTGCTGTAATGGCGTAGAAAGCCAGGCGTGGATGTACCTATACGCGTTGTGGGTCTCTTTATAGCCAGTACGACAGGCAGGGCTGTGTGTAGTACACCCTATATCTGCAGTCATCCTGCTGTAATGGCGTAGAAAGCCAGGCGTGGATGTACCTATACGCGTTGTGGGTCTCTTTATAGCCAGTACGACAGGCAGGGCTGTGTGTTGGCCCACCCTGTATATCTGCAGTCATCCTGCTGTAATGGCGTAGAAAGCCAGACGTGGATGTACCTATACGCGTTGTGGGTCTCTTTATAGCCAGTACGACAGGCAGGGCTGTGTGTTGGTCCACCCTGTATCTGCAGTCATCCTGTTGTAATGGCGTAGAAAGCCAGGCCTAGATTACAGCCATGTACCTATACGCGTTGTGGGTCTCTTTATAGCCAGTACGACAGGCAGGGCTGTGTGTTGGTCCACCCTGTATCTGCAGTCATCCTGCTGTAATGGCGTAGAAAGCCAGGCCTAGATTACAGCCATGTACCTATACGCGTTGTTGGTCTCTTTATAGCCAGTACGACAGGCAGGGCTGTGTGTAGTACACCCTGTATCTGCAGTCATCCTGCTGTAATGGCGTAGAAAGCCAGGCCTAGATTACAGCCATGTACCTATACGCGTTGTTGGTCTCTTTATAGCCAGTACGACAGGCAGGGCTGTGTGTAGTACACCCTATATCTGCAGTCACCCTGTTGTAATGGCGTAGAAAGCCAGGCTTAGATTACAGTCATGTACCTATACGCGTTGTTGGTCTCTTTATAGCCAGTACGACAGGCAGGGCTGTGTGTTGGTCCACCCTGTATCTGCAGTCATCCTGCTGTAATGGCGTAGAAAGCCAGGCTTAGATTACAGCCATGTACCTATACGCGTTGTTGGTCTCTTTATAGCCAGTATTAGGTCGAAATTACTGTCGAGCTGAGCCGCGACTAATTTCAGCCAAGCACCCAGGTCGCACGTTTAACTAAGTTAAACTGAAATAATACAGTTGTTGGGTAAGCGTCGCTTAGAGTGGAGGAATCGCTGAATCCAAGTCATTTATCTGAACGCATTTACATATACAACAACTTTCATGGACTTGTGAGCCTTGCTTGGCCGAGTGGGATCGCTTGAGTTTACTTCGTTGAGATTATGAGGGATTCAGTTCGAATCCCGTGTATGTAAACGCTAAGTAACGACTTTCCGAGATTATGGAATAGTCTTTGGTACTTTTCTACAAGAGTACGCTAAGCGCTGGTAATGATCTCTTGAGTTAGTTGAAACAGCAGTAGTAGCGTCTGGTAATATCTTTGTGCTTTTGAACTATATAAAAGAGTAACACACTAAAACATGGTGGTGTAATATAATAATTAATAACATATTATCTTATTAATACACTCTAAACTCTTTTACTCTTTTACTCTTTGCAAGCAAATACTAATTCTAAAGCATCCAAAGGTTTCTCGTCCATGATTTGGTAATATTCTATGCTTCGATATAGGTAAATTATATCTAAACTGGGTGAAAGAAGAAATGAGTTCTAAACATAAACTATTTATTATATACATACATTATGCATAACTCATTAATTGTGGGCGCCATTAGCACTGTGGGACATAACACACAAATTCTGTTTGACTAATAACATTGCACTGCTCTTAAACTCTTAAAGAATAAATGAGATGCATGTGCATAGGAATTGTACGAATCCCCTAGATTTATGTCAGCTCTCCATAGTTATAGGGAAATTTAACGACCAGGATTACTTCGTCGTCATTTCCTTACTGAATTATGTATTTCTGCCCTAGAATAGAATATATTTCATGATTCCGTTATTGTGTATAGGCTACAGTTTTATTTTGAATATTGTTTATATCTTTATATCTAGTAATAGTTTTCAAATATACCTATACAAATGAAGGTTGGATGGAAGATAAGGCTTCACTGGCCTTAATACCGCCACCTCGTCGCGATAGTTCTCGCTGCACGACACGCATCCCCAGCCCTTATGCCACAAGATGGCGCAATGCGTATGTCTGGCCTACTCATGGCCTAAACAGCGCGTCGCGGTGAACCTCGTTGCACGACACGCATCCCCAGCCCTTATGCCACAAGATGGCGCAATGCGTATGTCTGGCCTACTCATGGCCTAAACAGCGCGTCGCGATTAACCTCGTTGCACGTCACGCATCCCCAGCCCTTATGCCACAAGATGGCGCAATGCGTATGTCTGGCCTACTCATGGCCTAAACAGCGCGTCGCGGTGAACCTCGTTGCACACGACACGCATCCCCAGCCCTTATGCCACAAGATGGCGCAATGCGTATGTCTGGCCTACTCATGGCCTAAACAGCGCGTCGCGACGCTGTCAAATATATGTATACATCCGTATGACTAACGCGTCCCAACTGGGGGAGGGGGGGGGGGGGGGAGAGGGGGAGAGTAAAACGCTCTTGCGGAATTTTATTAATTCAATCATACTTCACGCTAGAACAAGCACGTGTGTATGTGTGTGTGTGTGTGTGTGTGTGTGTGTGTGTGTGTGTGTGTGTGTATTCCAACACTCCGCAGATTTCTAAACAGCAGAGTACAACATATTTTTCGTTTTTCGTAGTTGGATAATTCCTGACTTAGTTGTTTCACAATCTGTTGCCGCGATGCTTTGTGTCAGTCCATGTGGAATCTGTCCTCTCGTAAACTACGAGACTGTCCCGCTGTCCTCGAGATTGGATGCATGCACACGTTTTATCCGACCGAGCGCTGTAATATTGCACAGAGCTATCGTAAAAACCCAATGAAAAACTAACTAATTGCGAATACATGTGACGTATTCGAAACTCATTTCGTATCGTATCGAACCGTGGCGCGATTTGATTGGCTCTGTTTCTATTCAATGAGAGGAATGTTTGATGGGAAACATGAGAATACAAATGACGCCATGTCATGACATCGTTCATGTTAGTATGTCCTCTCTCTGATCTGTGTGTTCTTTGTTGGTGCGTGTTCATGTAACTTACATTTGTTGCTATTTGTATGTGTATAGCTCTGTTCTCCCAGTGATGTTCCTTTAAAGAAATTACCTTCAAATTATGTTATTTATTCTGTTGAGTTACACTTCTGTATATTTTATTTATTTATTCATTTCTATCCTATTCAGTTGGCAATACAAAATACAATTTACAATGACACAACAATAAAACCACCGAACAAAATAAACTAGCAATTAAGAGCAAACAACAAAACATACTACCATTGAGTTTGTTACAAACTCAATGATACTACTGCAGAAAAATAGAACATTAACTATAAAATATGTATACATGTGAATGGAGGTACATAAGAAGGAAATTATAGTTTTAATAAATGACATACACACATGCACAAGTGTGAAAAAGAGAAGTAACATCAATATCAGTGTACAGAAAAATAACAGAAGGGAGATTTGAATATTAAATATGTTTACATTTTTAATAACTACAAATAAATCGCTACATTTTTATCCATATCCGTTATCCCACAATGTGTATATAGTATACAGTGTTAATATTCCGTAGAGCCCAAAGCAAAGGCAGCGAATCTTGAGGCACCGCACACCCCGGCCTCTCACAGGGAACTGATTGAAAGTGGTTTCATTTCGTATGCCGCTCATCTTCGCAGGCAACGCCGCGAATATTCCACAGCCCCCTAATAATTGCCATGATAGAAATTGTTAATATTGAAGGCGGCGTCGCGTTGGCTGATGAAAGTGCGACCAGATTCATTACAGGTCCCAGGGTAATGTTATGCCTGTTTCCGAGAGGGATCACTTCCATATCGAGTTGGCCCTACTGCATTAGATAAAAGAGTTGTGTGATAAAAGTGAATCGTGTATTTCAGAAAGACGTCGGTCACAGTTTTAAAAATGTGTTTAATTTTGGTTGTCTGGCTATAGGGTTCGCACAACACCAAAACACAACAATGAAACAAATGAATTGAACCGATGGACAAACAAGCTGTCAAAAAAAATATGATGTTCTGAAGTTGGAAAAAACAAACGCTCAGAACGTTTACAAACTTTCAGATAGTTGCTGTCCATTACTGAACATAAATTTTAACTGGCGAGCAGTTACTATCGTTACAACTAATTGTTTCTCCTCATTATTTGCAAAGATATTACTTTGACAGCTTGTTGATTGTCCACCAGTTCAATTCATTTATTCATTGTTGTAGTTTGGCTATTACGTCAGGTTTGCGTACCCTATAAACACATACCCTCATTTTGGTGCACAACGGACGTGCTTACTTTACTTACTTTATTGTAATTTACTTTATAGAAAACTAAAATAAAATGTAACTCTATAATCTGATTATATATCGCGTCTAGCACTCTTCAGCAAAAAGTTAGGATACAAAAATGAAGGATGGGGTTAATTTTCAAATTTGAGAATAATTGGTTTAAGGATTAAGATAATCAAATCTAATTATAATCTATTTAAGGGCAATCCCTAGACTGAGGTCATATTAAAAAATTAATATTTTCTCATATTAGAGGTTAAGTATACACAGTTTAAAACCATATTAACGAAGAAAAAAAAAATTGGGGGCAATTTTGAGCAGGTTGTAGTCCATTTGTAGTCCATATTGCTTTTAACACTTCTCAGCCAAAGGTTCGGATTTTCTCATTTTCGAACCAGTTTATTACAACAATTTGCAGCACTTAGTTTATCTGCTGCATTTATTTCAACTTTGGTTTGCCTCTACTATTTCAACCTTGCACTTGCCATTCAATTATATTTATATAACTTGGTATTTATCATATTTATTTCTTATCACTTATATCAGGAAAATTATGTTTGTAATAAACTCTTTAAATTTATTTCTAAGGGCCATCGTAAAGAGTGTACGTTGTGAACAATATTCCGGTCACAATGCACCTTTGTTTTCAACAAGCAACACTTTATTTCATTTCAAAGTAAAATTATAATATTCTCATCTACACGCTGCTTGTATTTATGAGACGAGAGACAACAGTTGGGATATCTTGGCAACGCAAAATGCAAGAATACTTCATTTTGTAACGTGCGAATATCAAATTCAGAATAATTCACAACACGAACGGTTTCTTTCGTTTGTTTTAGCGACTTGTTTAGTATTCAAATGAATTCACGATGACAATGTAACAACAGAATGGGTGACCTGGCTCGTTTGAAGGAAGAATGTAAGAATTATGCCTCACGCCCATGGTCTAAACAACATACTATAACCCTTAGAGAGAGACGCTTTTTGTATTGGTCGCCATAAGATATTGTGCTGGCGTTGGTATTCCTGGCGTATCTCACAGGAGGCTGCTCGAACTCTCACCCATCTCCGTTTATATTAATAATTTTATTATTTTTAATATTATCGTGTTTGCAAAAGATCATTATTTTGTTAATTTGAGAAAATATAGAGTCGAAATACATAACATATAAATATAATTGTGGATTATTTTGATGATTCTTTTCTAGTATGAAGTATGAACCGATAGCGGTGGCTCAGTCACAAGGAGAATGCTGGAAGTGGGATTAAGTCATACTATCAGCCCTCAACACTCCTTCCCAACTATTCCAATTACCGCAATACCTAGTCAGTCACTTGAAGAGGGACATGGATTGTCCCCGGGCAGGTTTCCTATGAACAAATATTTTTATTAGGATTCAATTATAAATATTTACTTAAAAGCGTTCGGAAGTAGTTTTGTTGTTTTTATGTCCGGTATTTCAATGTCCAGTTAAAATCTACTTTTTAGTTAAATTGTTTTCACCATGACAACGGCCAATAGAAATACACCAAACTGGGCCTACCTGACAGTTAAATTTACTTGACACTTTAACTGGACATTGAAATACCGACCCTAAGTCAACTCATTTTTCACAAATAATAGAATTATTATAAACATTTACCTACTTGCAGAGGGATATTATATCTACGCATGGTATTAAGTACATTTGTGACAAGCCTGCTCAAAAATAATATACTCATGTTTAAATTATGCAAATAAATTACTTTCGTCGAAAATGTTCGGCGAAATAATACGTAGAATGTGTTTAAAAATGGGTACATTATTTTTGAATAGGTTGGTTACAAATATACTTAATACCATGCATAGATATGGCATTTCTCTACAAGTAGGTAAATATTTATAAAAATCCTAGTATCAGTTTAAGAGCAATCAGTTGACGGCCAATACATCTGTAAAACTCCCCTAGTTGGATGAAGTCAGAGTCAATCAGTGAGTGGCTTATTCTTGCTTATATTTGTACCTGTGGAACGACTTTACGTTAGGTTAGGATGCATTGCAGCTAATATGAGCTTCCTAGAGTCCGAGTGTTATAACATAGAGGGCGCGCATCATAGTTTGACGTTGACAGATAAGCGGAAGTGAACCAACACACATACACTTTTGATTATACACCGAGCTGGTGTTAAACAAATTCAATCCACAAGTTGCAAGGTTCACAACGGTTTTCCTTCTTGGTTGAATCTAACGTAATTTGACGTTGACATATTCGGCGGAAATGGTTGTACACGTGTTTTAGTTCTATCGTGTGGCGCTTACGAAGATTACAAACTCGTGGGTAGTAGATGCATTCTTGGTGAAGTTCCGGCGTCATTCTTCTGTTAATTTCTGTGAAGTCACATACTTAACAGCGCAATGCTTGAGTGATTGCTACGTGAACATTTGCTGCAGGTATTGGATCATCTCTGAAAGATGGTAAAATCATATACGGTTTCCATGCCATAACTGATTCTTGAGACATAAATACAAACAGTTGTCAATTTGGTTCACAGTTTCTTTCGTATTTTAGATAATTAATCGTTATTCAAAGCTATATTGTTAGTGTTTTTTTTGTTAAATAGTATCGATTTAGGATGTGTTCTTATGTATAAAATGGTGGGTGAAAAACTATACAACAAATACAAAATTCGTACTTATTAAAAATAATAGGTCATCAAGCAATTTACTTGGCGCAATGTACCATATTATATGATATGCTTTAACCCTTAATTTGTAGTCCTTAATATAATTTAAAACAATGTATTTGTTAACTAAATGCATTACAGAAAGAGTGGTTTAGTAAACTCTCAACTGTAGTCAAAGCCATAGCACAATAATGTTTTTTATGAAGAATATCGTTTGGCCATGGAAGAAGGCTACTAAATGCTGTTAAATTTTGCCTAGATGATTTTTTATGATCCCGTTTTCGAACTTGAAGTGGCATGATCATAGCTTAGTTGCTAAGGTATTCACTCAACCTTCCTCAAATGAGAAGCATCCTCTCATAATAAGGAAGCGCGCCAACTGAAATCAAGAACACACAGAACGAGGAACACACGTTTGTGGAAGTAGTTATGAAAATTAAAACAGTAAGACGTCACCCCTAGGCCGCGTCGACGACATGCGAGGGGGGGGGGGGGTAAACCAACACCACGTGTGTGGGGGGGGGGGGGGGTAAGCCCTTGGATCCGGCGAGGTAATAGGAGAGCAGCACATGCCTTCATTATTGTCACCGTGACGTAGCGCCCCCAAGGGACTGGGGAGACATCTTCCTCCTTGTAGGGGAACTACCACGACACTGTAAGAGGTGTTCTTATATTAGGCTGGATTTAGAATGATAAACCTCTTTTCCGTCGGTCGTTCCTGCCTTCACGGCTGGGTTTGTTTCTTAGTGAAGAGTTTTTATGTGGAATATAAACTTTGACGTGTCTTGGTGTCACTGACGGTAGTTTCGGCTCTGACCGGCCTGAAACGCGTTTTGAATGACTGGAGCTCGCATAAAACACAGACGAGTTACGAGGATCCAACTAACACACTAAACATTTATTTCTGCTCTACTGTTGCATCTCCCCTGTAGCCATAATAATAATAATGCGGCAGTGACATATTATGTTTTCAATAAATATATAAACAACATTTTCAAATAATTGTAGATTTCCTCGGTAAAAGGACAGTTATGCTTCCCAAAATTTATCCACATCTCTGGAACGTATAACATACATGAATGAGCGTGTTAAACCCAACATCAATATATTATATTATATTAAGACATTATTAATCTCTTGAGTTTTTGCCCCTTATTGCCTTATTTATCTGCTTTATGTAATATTCATTTTGAAAGCGATCTACAGTGAACAGTGTGATTGTCCATCCCTGTTTAGCAGAGCTTTTCTATAAATGAAAATGATACACCTGTTTTGGGCTAATTTTCTTTGTGGTTTGTATAAGTAATTGTAACATATGTTCAAGATTGTAAAATGCATCCAATAACGAAAACCAAATAAATTAATTCGATCTCGAAACAACAGAGTATAGTGTCGTTGAATTGAAAAAGAATTTACAAGGCATAAGCAGGTTTAGAAGTGTTATGTATTTATATACTTTATAGTCTCTCTCTTCCCCCCCCCCCCCCTCCCCGCCCCATACACCAGCTGTGCACACCCCTAATCTCTCACCATTGTCATCTCATTACTCTTTTGGACCGAGATGTATTCGGCTCTTGGAAAACTTGTGCTTTTAGTCGCTTTTAGCCTCCCGTGTCTTCCCGGTCGCGTCACCCTTCTGTCACCAGCCACGCTAACCGCAGCGCCGGCAGATGGCGGGTAGGGCACGTAAATAAGGTACATCACCCTTTATCGTCCGCCGCGTAGCTCGAAAGACAGACGAGGTCGCTATAATTGGGCGTCTGGCGGGTTGGAAATAAGTTCACAGCGACGACGACGACGACGGCGACTAGTCGAGGTGTCAAATGCAGATTGGAAGGGTGACTTTCGTCTTAGACTGCAGGGGAGATTTTTTGAAAGGGGTTGTAACATTTTTGGGATGTCTTGAGAAAATATATGCACTCTGTTGCTAAATTGGTAGGTATTGCTTTGTTAGTGTGTAAAATTTAAGTGATAGCGTGAGTTTAAAATAAACAGGATTCTAGGAATGCTACTATGGTTGAATCAACATCAAGTTTTCAACAACTTGTTGCCCACATCTCGATGTATATACAATTCAGGGACAAATTAAACAAGTGAGTTTATTTTTGACGCGCAAGCCTCTTTGCACATTAGTGGTACATCTTGATGTGTTTGTTGTGTTTGTTGATATAACTTTTGTTCAAATTATTGATATGTATTTTGATAGGAAAGTTCTGTCGTTGTTCCACGTTCCATTTTAGATGCAGTAACCCACACGTCATCCAGAGACCACACATAATTACATTTATTGTTTACATAATTTTATTTTATGTATATTAAATTATTATTCCTGTTTCAACTTGGGATTGAGTCATACTAACAGCCTTCGGACAATCCTTCCCAACTATTCTTAGTACCGTAATGTCTATAGTTAGTCCCTAGTAAGTTAGTTAGTTATTTAATCCCTAGATTGTTCTGGGACAGGTTCCCTACAAAACATTACATTATTATTATTCTTGTCTAGTTAATTTATTTCCTTATGTTAACTCGAACTCCGAGTAAAATCACCACGAGTTTCAAATATGTATTCTTTATCAAAATGTTGAAACCAAAGCTGAAACCTTTGAAATACGCTCTGCTCTGTGTGGTAACTGATAACAAGCCACATGTCATATAATACTACCGCGGTAGCTTGTGTGATAGGCCGACTGTACATGTACACCACTACACCACAGCGGGCTTATCTCGGCGGGGACTTCTCATTGGCTGCTCCACGTTGTTTGACGTCACGAACTGTTTCCCCACTGAAATAAGCGACGAATGTTTGTCTGCTACATTATTATTAGAGGTGTTTGTTTTTCGCGGACCGCAAAATCGCGAAAAGTGTTGATAAAGAAGGGGGAGATAAACAAAGTGTTTATCTGTTGATTGGCACCTTAAAAACATCACAATTTCACCGCGAAAATTCGCGAAATCCGTCAATTTCCAGTCATAGCATCGAAATTTGTATTAAAGAGCGAAATAACACGAATTTTCTATTGTTTTGTATTTATTATAAACAAGTTTTAAAAATTTTAGTTTATTATTAGAGTCAAACGTCATTACAACACAATCGTGGGGACCTAATATTTTTTCATTATAATGATGATTTCGTTAAGAAAATCAACAATTTATTTTTCCTGAAATTCGGCGTCAAGCAGAGCAAACGAGTACAATTCTGAGGGATTTTACGTGACGGACAAGAAGATTCTTATGTGTTGTGACTGCCGCCTTCAATTCGACCGTAAAGACACACTAGACAAACACAGGTAATGGTAATGTTAATATACTTCGTATTAACTAGTACTAGTTTGTACATACAATTCAAATAAATTAAATTACATTGAAATTCCTATTTAATTTAAACATGTTTCTGGTGAAATCTACTGAAGAAAGTCTCCCAAAAAGCATAACACCGCCATAACATCGAAATTATTAAATCTATAAACGAAATTTAAGAAAACATAACACCATTTACAAACACCTCTAATTATTATTAATATCAAACATTGAACAACTATGCACATGCTTTTCATTAAAATAGAATATATGACTACGATTTAATGTTTATTCAAATGTTTACGTGTTAGCCATTTATAATACTTCAATTCTTCATGATTGATTGATTATTTGTCAACGTACTCGAGAACTATGATCATAATATGAAGACGGGAGGTGTTTGGAGGAAAGGGACACGTATGACGTAAAGGGGAGGAAAAGGGAAAGGGAAAGACGTGGACTGCCTTTCATGTGGCTTGTTCACCTCGACCTGTACGTCTAGGGTGGCCATATAGAAGCATACGCTTCCGCTGGCATAGCTCTCGGGATCACCAAAGCACGCAAATCTGCCCACCACGATAAAGTAGCAGTACCAGCAGGTTCAATTCTTCTATAAATAGATAACAAATATGATGGGTACCTGAAATATCAAGAAATTTGAAGAATCTTGTATACAGAAAAGTAGCTTGACGTTTAGGAAAATAAATACAATTTGGTACAAGTCAAGAAATTGTTTTGAATTTACTAACGGGAAAGAAGAGTGGAAGGGGTTGAGGGGGGGGAGGAGGGGGGGGAGTTCTGTTCGAAACGCCAGCGTCGGCGTCGTGTTTTATACGTTATTTGTGGAAATGCGACATTTCCCGTGAAACCCCCAAGACCTGAACTATCTTGTAAATGGCGTCTATTAGCCGGCGAGGTCTGACATCAATAAACACGTCCCTCTCCTCAAAGAAGATGTTTTAAAACAAAACACAAGGATCATCGTAGCCATTAACGCCTACGTCTTCAGCTAATGCGCTACACTTGCGTGAACATGTGCGAGACTAGACCGGATGGGGATTTGCGAGGAGTTGCACGCTGAGTCGTCACATCCGGTGTGCGAGAAGACTCAGTTTTATTGTGGGATTATCGTAATATGACAGGTTGGTTGTCTCTCAGCTATGTGCAGGTTACTGTACATGGTGTGAGGTGTAAACTGCGTGCCGATACATCACGTCAACATCATTGAGTGTTCCGAACAAATAGATTGGAAATAGTAAGAATAACGTTGATTGATTGTATCTTTTCAAGTGACATTCTAAAGCAAAATATTGGAATAATGCAGGGCTATATTATTATTAAAACTACAAATATTCTCAAAAGTAACGATGTAAAGTAACCATTTCAATGATATCTCAAATGTTATCATTTTTTCAAATTAACTGAAGATTTGGATAATATCTAGCCCGAAATTAATCCATAATTTTGACTTTGAATGTAATTTTATATATGACGAAAATGTATTTCAGTCTGACACTTTTCAGGCTATTTTTGGCGGTAAATCGGGTATTGCCACTCTCCATCTGGGTCTGGGCCCGGAGCAGATTTTGCCAAGAGTGACTCTGCCAGTCGTAAGACGTGGAAAAATAAAGTCCCTCTGTCCTTTCTATTTTCTACCTTTAACCCCTTTGAATATGTCCTACTTGTCCCTTTCATCCTATCACCCCGAACGTCATATAAACCAAATGTTGAGTACGTCGTTAAACACCACATAAGGTATGTCGACTTTATAATACTTACGTTTCGGATCGATTACATGGTTCGTCTTCAGAGTTCAGCAGTGAAAGATGGCCGCCCTGACAGCATCCGGTACATGTGTACCCGGAGCAAGATGGCGCTCTGAATGGAGAAGATCCACAGGTGTGACGGAGGGCCCGGTACATGTGTACCCGGAGCGGAGCAAGATGGCGCTCTGAATGGAGAAGATCCACAGGTGTGACGGAGGGCCCGGTACATGTGTACCCGGAGCAAGATGGCGCTCTGAAGGGAGAAGATCCACAGGTGTGACGGACGAGGGCCCGGTACATGTGTACCCGGAGCAAGATGGCGCTCTGAATGGAGAAGATCCACAGGTGTGACGGACGAGGGCCCGGTACATGTGTACCCGGAGCAAGATGGCGCTCTGAAGGGAGAAGATCCACAGGTGTGACGGACAAGGGCCCGGTACATGTGTACCCGGAGCAAGATGGCGCTCTGAATGGAGAATATCCACAGGTGTGACGGACGAGGGCCCGGTACATGTGTACCCGGGGCAAGATGGCGCTCTGAATGGAGAAGATCCACAGGTGTGACGGACGAGGGCCTGGTACATGTGTACCCGGAGCAAGATGGCGCTCTGAATGGAGAAGATCCACAGGTGTGACGGACGTGGGCCCGGTACATGTGTACCCGGAGCAAGATGGCGCTCTGAAGGGAGAAGATCCACAGGTGTGACGGACGAGGGCCCGGTACATGTGTACCCGGAGCAAGATGGCGCTCTGAATGGAGAAGATTCACAGGTGTGACGGACGAGGGCCGGGTACATGTGTACCCGGAGCAAGATGGCGCTCTGAATGGAGAAGATCCACAGGTGTGACGGACGAGGGCCCCGTACATGTGTACCCGGAGCAAGATGGCGCTCTGAATGGAGAAGATCCACAGGTGTGACGGACGAGGGCCCGGTACATGTGTACCCGGAGCAAGATGGCGCTCTGAATGGAGAAGATCCACAGGTGTGACGGACGAGGGCCCGGTACATGTGTACCCGGAGCAAGATGGCGCTCTGAATGGAGAAGATCCACAGGTGTGACGGACGAGGGCTCGGTACATGTGTACCCGGAGCAAGATGGCGCTCTGAAGGGAGAAGATCCACAGGTGTGACGGACGAGGGCCCGGTACATGTGTACCCGGAGCAAGATGGCGCTCTGAATGGAGAAGATCCACAGGTGTGACGGACGAGGGCCCGGTACATGTGTACCCGGAGCAAGATGGCGCTCTGAATGGAGAAGATCCACAGGTGTGACGGACGAGGGCCCGGTACATGTGTACCCGGAGCAAGATGGCGCTCTGAATGGAGAAGATCCACTGGTGTGACAGACGAGGGCCCGGTACATGTGTACCCGGAGCAAGATGGCGCTCTGAAGGGAGAAGATCCACAGGTGTGACGGACGAGGGCCTGGTACATTTGTACCCGGAGCAAGATGGCGCTCAATGGACCCGATACCTCCAGGAGGCGAAGAAGATCCACAGGTGTGACGGAGACGCCGATGATAACTGGTTACAGATATTGCGCAGCCTCCTCGTTAATCATTTACTCCCCTAGCCAGACAATTAATTTCATCGGACGGATGTTGATTAGTAAGGTTGATAAGTCATGAGAGTTGTCAATTTTAATAACGCGCCAGAGAGTTAGTTAACATTTCTTGTTGTAGCAATGCCAATAAATTTGCTAAATCAATTTCTAAATGTTGTTTATGTCTATCCAGTTTTTTTCTAGCTGCCTGATGAACAAACTGTGCATTAGTTTATAATTTATGCACTTCATGAGTAAGCAGTCATACTTACTCTTATTCTTCTTTGATATATATTCTTGAGTTCAATTCGCGTTGAAAATGCTAAATCAATTAAATACAAATTTTCAACGCAGATTTAACCCAAGTTTAGCTCATATTAATACATGTCTCGTCCGTGAAAGCCCTCACAATTATATACAGTATATGGGGTCAAGGCGCCTACGTGGCAAGTGGGAGACCTGGGTTCGATTCCCAGTCGGGGTTGGTGTTTTAATTTCTTGTTTTCTTTAAAAAATTTCATATATATTCGCGTATGAAAATGTTGGATGAGTTGGATTAAAATTAGGATCCGTATATTTATAATTATTGTATACTATTGTATAACAACCATAATTGTACTTGAGAACTTATAGAAAATACAGACTTGAATGTGCTTTATTGTATAAATATGTTATTATTTCGTAACTCATTCAAACATAGGTTAAAATGAACGATATTATTTTATTCACGTTACTAAAAGTGAGTTTCAATGTGAGTATTTGCATCAGCTTCAATTATTCAAATGTCCCATTTTGTTGAATTGAAGCCAATGGAAAATGTAGAAGCTAAATAGGATAGAAACAAAGTACAATAATCCCAACCCCAATATCTTATTGAAAGAGTTCTTAGTTTGTGCTAATACTAAGGATTCTGCAATTTAATACAGTATTTAAATTCACCAAAGTGCTATGGTTCTAACGTTCAGGACACGAATATGGATTTCATTGCTATGAATTATGATACACAGTCACAAACGTTGATTTCAAGATTGTAACTACTACACAACCATGGGCTAAATTTGCGAGTGATATTCAAGCTAACTCTATATCTAGTTTGCTATTACTTGTTGTTTAACGACGTACTCGACAACTATGATCGTATGCCGTGGTGGGTTGATTGGAGTAAAGGGACAAAAGTAGGGCGTGAAGGAGAGGGCTTTAATAATTACAAAATTATGAGCAATAAGCTACATATGTGTTATTCATGCTTAATGTGCTCGTTTACTCTATTTATAATCGAATTTAGTTTAAACTCAAAATACCAAGAGTTGTTTTTTTAGTTTTAGTTCTACTCGCGTCCAAGTATGCAGTGCAAGACACGTGAGTGTCTGTGCGCATTCTTACACATCGTACGATACGTAAATATTTAATGGTTACTGGGAGACGTCATATAAAAACATAGGACAAGACCTAATTGCTCCGCTTGCAGCATTCTAGGCTAAGTCGGCACGCAACTGGCATCACTACTCGGCCTGTCCCTAGGGCGAGGGATGAGGTACACCTTCCAGAAACAAACGCCCTCGTATGTACAGGGCTGTCCAAGATAACAGCCTGGCTATAGTTGCAGCATTTTGGGCTGTCGGCACGCAACTGGCATCACTACTCGGCCTGTCCCTGAGGTACACCTTCCAGAAACAAACGCCCTCGTATGTACAGGGCTGTCCAAGATAACAGCCTGGCTATAGTTGCAGCATTCTGGGCTAAGTCGGCACGCAACTGGCATCACTACTCGGCCTGTCCCTAGGGCGAGGGATGAGGTACACCTTCCAGAAACAAACGCCCTCGTATGTACAGGGCTGTCCAAGATAACAGCCTGGCTATGGTTGCAGCATTCTGGGCTAAGTCGGCACGCAACTGGCATCACTACTCGGCCTGTCCCTAGGGCGAGGGATGAAGTACACCTTCCAGAAACAAACGCCCTTCTATGTACAGGGCTGTCCAAGATAACAGCCTGGCTATAGTTGCAGCATTCTGGGCTAAGTCGGCACGCAACTGGCATCACTACTCGGCCTGTCCCTAGGGCGAGGGATGAAGTACACCTTCCAGAAACAAACGCCTAAGATATCAGTGATAAACTCAATTAAATGGCATTTTTGTTATTAGTGCTATGTTTGTTTGCCTTCTTAAATGTTTAAACCACTTCCAATTTCTTGCTGTACTGTGATGCTGTTGCGTAGCACACATGTTGTTGCATGTGCTACAAATTGCCGCCGAACAGCTGATATTTTGTAAGTGCCTGTATTGAAATTGAGTGGCTCAACAATAAGTAATCGAAAACAAACTTGTTATAGAAAGTAAAGATAATGTAATGAATTGATTGATTCGATTTTGATTGGTGGTTGCCAATTGTCCTAGGTCTATTCCCCAAGAACGTAACACTATGATGAAAGCTGGGAACTTTTAGTTGTGTAATTTAAACTGCTCTCGTTACCGTTCTAAATAACTCGTGCTTTCAATTTATTGTTTTATTCACTCCATTTAAATTACTATAGAACTTCACTTTATGGACGTACTTTAAAAAAATATTGTTTGCAAGAGATTTCCACTGTAATTAATTACAATAATGTCTTAATTACTCGATAAAGAAACAATTAGTGCCGGATAAAGATTTGTGTACGAGATGTGAAATGATTGCATTTAGCAATAATGAGGACTGGGGAGTCTTACAACAACTATGCAAGGGAGGATTTATGGCCTCTATATCCGCAATAAGCGACATATCTCAAGTTATAGCTATGACGATGAAAGGTTTGCCGTTCAATCCACAACCACAAAGGAATCAATATAAATTCTTCGAAATGCATTTTCTGATAAACTTGAAGTTCCATTCCATGCTATGAGTATGTTTCGCACACATTAATCGTCCCTGTTATCGATAGAAATGGCTCATTGCTTAGCATATGAGGCTCTAATTTCGAGAGGCCGCCAGTTCGATACACGATACGGGCAATTTTGTTGAAGGTATTTCCCAGGTTTTCATCAGTCATAAAGCAAATGCTGCAGGATTGAGACAAACATCCCTCGGATATTCTTTTCCAACTATTCCAAATACCACAACACCTAGTTAGTCAGCTGGGCCTTCGTTCCATTATGTAAGTTGCCATGTTTCCTATGGAAAGTGTTGGAGGATGTGATGTGTCCCTCTCTGACGTCACACGAGGCAATGTGGCAACAATGTAGCTCCACTCGACATTGTCATAACTCATCATGTTAGATGGATTGTCTACAGTTAACGCCCAATTTAATGTTTTAGTTTTCCAATATATGTTGAGTTTCGTTTGACCAAATCACCTACTTGTGTTCGACCTCAATTATCTAGGAGTTCTATATAAAACAATAAAACTTACAATAATTGGCATCTCCAATCAATACCCAATTGAATGTTTTGTTAGCCCCTAGTTTACCAATACACGTGGAGTTGCGTTTGTTCGGACCAGACCAACTACCTGAGGTTGAGGGTTCTAAAACAATAAAAATGGATTCGTTATTATGTAAAAGAGATACTAATAGGAACGAGGACGCATGGTCAGTCCGCCTAGGGAGCCAATATATCAACATGATTAGGAGGCCCAGGTTTCCAATATAGTTGGGACAGCACTTGTCAAGATATGTGCAACATTCCAGTCGACCCACCGGCATACATACTACATATTCATGTGGCGTCATTTAACGAAATAAGATACATGTGTAATATAGATAAAGAGGATCTAGGCCAGGTAATAATTAAAACTATAGGTTTATACAATAATCCTCGATAAAGATCAATCTTGATATTTCGAGTATACAAATATCATATACCTGTAACTCTCGGACCATATATTAATTATGTATAGATATACAAATACATTGTGACCATACTTGTAAAGAAAGTGAAGACAGAGATGCAGATTGCAATTTCTATTAAAACAAGTGTATAAGTTATTATTATTTATTTTCCCCAAACTTTGTTTTAATCGTATTTGATTGTGTTTCTGCATAGGTTTCAAACCGATTTGTAATATATACTTACGAATAGAACAATCGTGGTGTATTAGTATCGGTATTTGTTTAGATATTTTTCACATTTGTTATCTTGTCATCAGGATTATTGCAAACCACTTTCCACAGGATCGATATTTTGCAAAAATAATTAAATTATCAAATACTTTTTTTGCCATTTAATTTTCGTATAAACTTCAATTTGAAGTCGAGCTAATAACAGTGTTTTCCACGCCAATGCATGTGATTATGACTGTGCACCATTTCGTATTTTAAAATTTCGCTTTTAAATTACGCCAAGTTCTAGTGTTACATCATTTGAAGCGGCGCAATGTTGTATCGGCGAACCCTATGATTTAGCGATGCTATGTATATAGGACACGACTGCCCTGCTAACTGGTCCAGTTGTTGCGTTGTCCGCTGAGCGCCAGTGTCGCGGCCTTGAGATGGTCAACGCTATGGGAGGCCGCAGGAATATCGGCACAATTAATTAAACGAAATACGTCTCGTGGACGTTCTACGGACATCTATAACCCCGGTCGAGGGAATTTGTACGGTATAGTCCGTCTATAAGATATCTTTAATGAGTTCGCTATCGTTTATTGGGGTTCGCGATTTGTGGCTGTTAATTTGGACGCAAGGGCCGGTTAGATAGACATCGCTTCGACCGACGGACGGCGCGAGGAATGTGCTGGAAGTTGTTATGTTTGTAGGAACACCCAACGTTTAAAATACCATCTTGACTCTTCAAATTATTTATTTAATCTGGTAATTTTATAAGATGTTCTTGATAATGAAATGCAAATACAAAAATGTAAGATTATTGTCATGATCAACGTTGCATCCAGTAATTACATAGAACACTTCCGTATTCAGTATAACGTAAAATGTGGGTTTTCAGGAAACATTATAGATAGTTTAATTTGTGGTAAAACTTGCCCACACAAAGTTAAACGCTCAAAATTAAAACACATTTACCTAGAGCCCTAGAGTTTTCGGAATTGTCACATCCTTTCGAAAATTAAAAGGAAATGGTTACCTCGATCATTGTCATTACCAATGATCGCCCTTATCTCCGCATCAGACGTACAATTACCAGTGGCGTCGGGTTGAGCCCCACCTGTTGAATACTGTGACGTCATAAGGGGACAAGGCATCGAACTATGGTTGGTCGTTCCACGGTGGGTCGCTATTTAATTGGTCATTTAGTCGGAATGGCTGGAGGAAGATAATTGCGCAAGACACAAACTATTACCAGGCCAGTTTATACAGCGATCGGACTGGAACAATTATTAAGAGCAACGTCGACGATTTTGTAAATATAGAAAAATAGACGTTATTATCCAATTAATTGAAAGGTTCGTTCGTGTAATCGTGCTGTGGAGTCTCTTCTTGTTCATCTTCTTTGACGTGGAAGAGAACCCAAAGAGCTCAGAGGAGGAAAACCGCAGCGTTGAGTTGTTTGATATAAATCACTCGCGTGTTAAACTCCGTTAGAAATATGATAAACGCACATTTTGCGTTGTGTAAGCCTTTTGGGTTATGGGGTGATTATATGATGATTGAAAGTGCATTAACTATTATTTGCATTTTGTTTGGGTGTCTGTATTATTATGTGTAGCATTTGTTTATATAGTTATAGTTTGTTTTATAGTTATAACATGTACTGAACGATTTCAATACCAATATTACATAAATTATTAGTTGAAATGTATTTTAACTGAATTTGCATAGTAACGCCAATGAATCGAAATTAAAATAAAACTAAATATAAAAATACTTAATGTTTGTAAATAAATATAAAGTTTGATACCGTGGTATATAAAACACCTTACATTATCAAAATTAAAACAAAGTAAAATGTAATTAAAGTTTATGAGTAAAGTTTAGAATGAGACTGATGGAAAAAACACTTGTATAATAAATAATAAACAATGCACATTACAATGATAGCAATTATGTTGGTTACAAATAAACGATACATCAATATTTCTAATGTGACAACGCCGACTACAACAATCACGTTATATATAACAATTTAACACTTTTATTCGCATTTCCGTTGTTTTTCCCAACTCCTTCGTTGCTTTATTGACCAACATCTTCAGGTTACCTCTGGTCGGGCGATAGACAGGATACAAGTCCCTTCTCGACAAACACATTACAGTAACATGTGAACATGTGTCTAGCCTCATTCGCTATACATTATACCAATAGTGATAGCATCTTAATATGAGCAGACGAGAGTGCTTTGACAACTGATTTGCACCTGTTATGATTTCCAAACTTTTTGTCCTAGGTTTTTTTTTTTTTTACGTGACAGCTTAAATATAATGTAACTCCATAAGTTTGCCCAGAGCACCGAGAAAGTGTTGATAGGTCTAGTCACATCTCGACTAGACACATGGGTTGGCTATCTATAGGTCTGGCCGGAGAAATTCCTATTTAACGATGAAAGAAATCGTTAAGACATTTTATTTGACAAGCCATGTAATTACCACTCTCGTTGAGTGATCGCTGATTACAAGGTTTCAGGCTGAGAGCTTTGACGAATACTTGTGGCTGGCAACAAGATTATATGTGAGCGTCGAGCTTTACAAGTTAAACAATATAAAAAGTAATTGGTTCTGAATTGAGGTGGCTTTTGGTTATACCAGACCAATTAGATACCTTCACACTATTTGCCGTTCCAACTAGATGTAAATGTAATGTTCACGAGATGAGACGAACTAGTCTACGATGTCTGTTTTTATTCTGATCGTCCGGTGCTCAAGTGTTGTGAATTTAAATCACGCCGTAGCTCAAAACATGACAGACGTGTGTTTTGTATTCAAATAAAAATACAGTTGTAATTAAAATTCGAGACTTCAAAGCTGTTGGTTCAATTAACACTGTCGTGATTTCGCTATTAGCCAAACCTGTGGATGCGCTAATAGGTATTACAATTTGCAGTAATATATACAAATATGTTAATACAAATAAATAAAAAGTGTTGATTTATGACTAGAGACATGCATTTTACCGTTTTAGGTTGTAGATGCTAAATCGGTGAAAATTTATTTTTTTAAACGCTAAAAAATGCTTGTTTTATATATCAAAAAAGGGTATTCCCATTCATATTGCGAGTTGTAATTGAATTTATTTAAAATATCTGCACATAATTTTCCATTAGATGTGTAAGAAACTCCTCATATTAAAAAGGTTTCACGAAAAAAAAATAGATGCCACAAAATGCTAAATTTAAAATATAATGAATGCTAAATGCAGAGAAAATTAATGCAAAAAAAACCTATCTTGGATAAGCTTCGTTATCAAAATACGAAACGTAGACTAAGATCTATGACAAATGTTTTCGTAAACTTAACACGAGCATTCTTTAGGAATTAAACTTTCTTCTCCCTTGATTTGAATTGACTGACATCCACAGCAAAGTATAATAAAACCAGACAGACCGCCTGGTATTATGTATAACATGGCAGCGAGTATAATACGGTCCTCAAGTTATTCTTCTCATCTGAAGTAGACATGACTCGAGTCAAGTAGAACCCATTAAGTTTTATTTTTTTGTTACGTTACGGTTTGTATAACAATAGAGTCGCGGTTGACAAATCTCCTCTCCAGACGTATTATTTAGACTTATCAGCTTATGCTCTCTCTTGCTGGGACTATCGTTTGTAGGTTGATCTACCGGCCCAGTGTGCACTGCTTTGGTATCCATTGCGTCGGAGTTTGATGCTTCTGTACAGGATAGGTCATTCTGCGTTAGTATATAGTAATAAGCTGTGGCAATCTAATTTTAGTACAGGGAACTAACTTTCCTTGATAAGTTGTGTTCGTTATAAAATAGCAAAGCGTTTTTTATCTGGTAAACAAAATATCTCAAATACAAATTTGTAATCTATCTATTCTAAAGATCCCACTAGCAATAATTATGGAGTTACTCACATCGTAAAACCTACGTCGAATTAGAAGAAACCGTCAAATCTCTGTTCTGTATTCTACCTAATAATGCGTTCGTTTGATTTACTTGCAGCTTTTGTATATGGGTTCAGTAAAAATTAGTACAAAATGTGTTGATAAATCAAGTGAACTTATTGTTTCCAGGAGGTATTTTTTCTTTTAATTACGTCACAGGTACCCACAGACAACAATATGCAAACTGATAAAATCGTTAAATAACGCAAAATAAACCACATACAATTATGAATGTCTGGAGGGCTGTTTTTAAGTGATTGTGTTAGCCTACTGCATTGATTGCACTAATATTTCACATTACTTGCATATTTGAATACCATGATATTTAAAAGTTATATTAGCGCGAAATTACCTAACTGTATGCTTGAAGCGCCACTAAACCAAGTAAAATAGTTATATATTACCTGTATTATCTCTGTCAACCCAAGGAGCTTTGGTTGATCGCATATATTGTGAATATAGATAGGTTTAATTCGTTTACACATGTTTATAGTGTAGGCCTATTTAGTATTTTGTATTTCATCAAGTATACTTGATTTTGATTATATTGTTAACACAGTGTTTTATGGGGGTTTAGAGATAGTTTTGTCTCTTTTGAAAGCTGTATCTCGTCACTGCCAGATACTTGTCGAGGAATCAGATTCAGATTCAGATTTCAGACAATTTTATTCTCAACACAGAATACATACATGTTACTAAAAAGTGGCTATTTATACAAAGTTGGAGAAGCCTGCAAAGTCATGGAGACTTGAGTGCAGGCCATTTACAAAATAGTGTACAATATTAATTTTGTCAGATGGCGACAATAGGCATACTTGAAAGGAAAATTGTGTGATAATACAATTTATACAATTATAGGTAGAGCTAAATGTATTGGGGGAAGTTAGTAGACTGATGTTAAAGACGGTGTAAAAATACAAGTTTGAAAAAAGGTGCGGTTTACAAATCAGGCATTTTGAATCAAACAGTATACTGCATATTCCAACTCCTGTAAGATTTGGTGACGTAGACTGAAGATAAAACTGCTCTCCTCTGTTGTAAGGTTTCGGCTTGAACCCTAATAATCCCCGTGATGGCATTAGGCAACTTATTCCTAATCATTTTGAGTCTGATATGCAATGAATCCGTACAACAGCCCAAGAGATTACCTGGATCCTTATTAGAATGAAATTCATACCCAGTCCCTTGTGTTAATATTCTGTCAAAGGGGAAGTTGGACTAGGGGTGACCTCAATGGAAAAATAACAATCTCAGTGAAGCAATACATGATATGTGAATGTGATATTGGGAGCATTGTACAGAGTGAAATTAAATCAGCAATTGCTACTAAAAAAAATATATATTAAAATACAAACCATAGATAATTTTTGATACGCAACGAGGAACATTCGCCAATGATCGACTGACAAAACAAACAATTATATAAAATATTACTGTCTACATTTAGAATTAACTTTGACATTATTTAACCACCAAATAATATATAGGTTTGTCAACCTGGTCCATCAACCGTAAACTTACGCCTGATTACGGACTAATTCCCATCAGGGCAGTTACAACACAATCTTGGTATGGAGTAGCCCCTTCCTTTGAAGTGTAACAAACAGAAACACTATTACAGAGTAAATAACACTAAGGTTGATCAATTTCATAATTAATTAATTAATCATCGAATGGGCTGTGCGTGTTCTGTGTCCTGGGTCGTCTACGCGTGGAATGTCCAGGTATTCAAGCCATTCCGCTAGGGACGCTCGGAGCTATTGACAAACGTTAATTAATATACTGTCGACTCCTGTACTGCCTAAACGTTTGCTTTGTCTTGTCAGGAGGAAATTAATGACCCTATTATTTTTATTTTCTTAAGTTTGGCGTAACATTCTTAAATCTCGATGTGTCTACCCTTGAGAAAAAAGGGCAAAAGTGATGAAACGTATCAGCGCGGACGAAACGGGAAGGCTAACTGGTTGAAGATTGATAGAGTGGTGGGACTACGGAGATGGGTCGTCTTGTCTTGTCTTGTCTTGGCTGGGGAGACCGAGACGGTTGGACGCAAGGAGGGCAATACCACCAGTCTGTGGAGGAATCTTCCTCCAGACCTGAAGGCTGAGAACAGAAGTGCACTTAAATGTAAGAACCTGCTTAGGGTTGTAAATACTACATATCACAAGTCGATCACATAGTATAATTTCCTTATTTTTGGATGATATTAATATTTTATTACTTTGAATTGGCATTAGTGGTGCTATATAATTGTTAATTTGCATTTTTTTTTATGTAGGACTATTGTGTTAAGAGGATATATGGGTCTCTGTATGTATATGACCAATGTTATTGATGTATATTGTATTGATTGATGTATTGAAAATTCATATTTCTTTTATATGTATAAGTATATGTTTGTTATTCAGTATTATTATTTTCAGGGATATCACGCACATTCTGTGTCGAAGGGCTACGCTCGTTTCGTTGTGATATTCCTAATGATTGCTTATGTCATCGAACAAAATATACAAACCAGTAGCTCGTCTTCTGTGGCGTCTTCAACTCTCGATGTCGCAAGGGGGGCAGCTGCATCTGTCACCTTCGTTAATTATTTTATTTACTTAATTAACTAATGGTCATCCTGTCTCATCAGTTAATTCACCTAATTAGCATCGGACGGCGCTATTGGTCAGCGCCCCGCGTAGGCCATCGTCGCGATAAGCGCGCAGCCCAATATCAATAGACTAATCCAATCAAAATGCAATCGGACAATCTCTATTCACAATAGTTGACGAAGTGGATTTCCATTTTCAACTTGTCATATTATGCTGATGCTAATAATTCTCTCATCAGGTCTGCAGGATAGCGGGCGTGATCGGTGTTGATAATCTTTTCATCACATTGGATATAAATTACATCTGAAAGTAATTTATCAGATTCACATGAGTTTGTACAAAATTTGATCTACAGAAAAAAACACACGTTTATTGTCAAGCTAGCCTCCTTGCGTTTGAACCAATTCAACGAATTGAACCAATTTCCCGAATTCGCTCTGTTAAAATTTCGTTTAAATGTGTTTTAATTCCTAGGGATTGCGAGATTGCAGTGCTCTTTCCTACGAATGTTTTCTTGATTCAACAAACATATCCGTTTTTTAAATGTTCTCAATTAACATTTTTTACAAACTGGTAATAATTATTGGAAATTGAAACAACGAAACATTCATAAGAAAGAGCACCACAATCTCTGGAGGATGACATATTTCAATTTTCTTTTAGTTTTAGGACAGTTTAAAACATTGAAGAGCAAAGTAACAAACCGACATCAGGGGTTCACCAGGTGGACATGCAAGCAATATTATTGGACCACATTATAAAAAAAAATAAACTATTTTAAATAGGTCAAACGTGTTTGAAATTTTTTTGTATCAATCTTGTGATGAATAATTACCTATTTCAGTATTGTTAGTAATTGAAAATGGTATCAATCCACATTAATATCGTATGCTTTGTATATATTCAGACATTCTCCCATCAGAAAACGACTTTGTAGCTTATAAATAAAGCAACTGAAAAATGCGGTTGCAAACTGGGAAATATGACGCTTAGTTTGTAAAGGACACTTCCCATGAATAAGTCAGCCATAGATAATGGCGAGATAATAAATCTCCAACATGGGAGTATCATTATGTGCTATAAAATGTAAAATAGTTTCACTTGTATGATAAGTTGTAAAATGTAAAATTGATGTGTCGCACTTAGCAACAGGTATACTCGGTCGACAGTATCTTGTCTCTCAGTGTTGATGACGTCACAGATCTGCACTTAGCAACAAGTATACTCGGTCGACAGTATCTTGTCTCTCGGTGTTGATGACGTAACAGATCTGCACTTAGCAACAAGTATACTCGGTCGACAGTATCTTGTCTCTCGGTGTTGATGACGTCACAGATCTGCACTTAGCAACAAGTATACTCGGTCGACAGTATCTTGTCTCTCGGTGTTGATGACGTCACAGATCTGCACTTAGCAACAAGTATACTCGGTCGACAGTATCTTGTCTCTCGGTGTTGATGACGTCACAGATCTGCACTTAGCAACAAGTATACTCGGTCGACAGTATCTTGTCTCTCGGTGTTGATGACGTCACAGATCTGCACTTAGCAACAAGTATACTCGGTCGACAGTATCTTGTCTCTCGGTGTTGATGACGTCACAGATCTGCACTTAGCAACAGGTATACTCGGTCGACAGTATCTTGTCTCTCAGTGTTGATGACGTCACAGATCTGCACTTAGCAACACGTATACTCGGTCGACAGTATCTTGTCTCTCGGTGTTGATGACGTCACAGATCTGCACTTAGCAACAGGTATACTCGGTCGACAGTATCTTGTCTCCCGGTGTTGACGACGTCACAGATCTGCACTTAGCAACAGGTATACTCGGTCGACAGTATCTTGTCTCTCGGTGTTGATGACGTCACAGATCTGCACTTAGCAACAGGTATACTCGGTCGACAGTATCTTGTCTCTCGGTGTTGATGACGTCACAGATCTGCACTTAGCAACAGGTATACTCGGTCGACAGTATCTTGTCTCCCGGTGTTGATGACGTCACAGATCTGCACTTAGCAACAGGTATACTCGGTCGACAGTATCTTGTCTCTCGGTGTTGATGACGTAACAGATCTGCACTTAGCAACAGGTATACTCGGCCGACAGTATCTTGTCTCCCGGTGTTGATACGTCACAGATCTGCACTTAGCAACAAGTATACTCGGTCGACAGTATCTTGTCTCCCGGTGTTGATACGTCACAGATCTGCACTTAGCAACAGGTATACTGGGTCGACAGTATCTTGTCTCCCGGTGTTGATGACGTCACAGAAATATTAAACAACTCCCGGAGTGACTGAAGATCATCGTTACTGTTGAAAATCAATATACGGTAAAAGCCCAGTAGTGAACATAGATATCAAAAATACCAAAAAGTAGTTTAACAAGTGTATTTTGAACATTTACGTCTACCAAAATGATGGTAGAAGCTATAGTGAGACTTTTCGAAAAAATATTTTTTTTCTTGCTTAGCTAATTAATTTGTGGTTATTCCAATAGATATACACAAAATCCAGAATGAGCCCCAAGTCCCAGTTTTGAACAGTTGAACTCATTTCTCTAGGTCAAAATGGACTTTTTTTGATGAATGTCAATCATTATACTACTGCATTGAGATTTACAAAATATGTTCAAAACGGCTTTTGCTATACGTGGTTAACATTGATAGGTTTGTAGTTGTAATATCGACAGCATTCCATACATTATAGCAATAATAATAAAAAAAATCATATTTTTTTACATTCGACAAATTAATAATCGATAAAGTTGTATTTAGCTTAAAACCCGTATTACACTTTTCTTTCTTTCTTTCATTTTTTGTTGTTGCTTTTTTACTCGTCTCGACTAACATCGTTGCAAAAATATGAGACGTAAAGCCCAAATATCATCATTGTTATTTTCTCTTTGTAAGATATTGTTTGGCGAGTTTGACATGTATTTTTCTGTGATGAAGGAGTTGAAGGAACATAGAAGGGTCATTACCACATATATTTGAGATATTGAGTCACTTCGATAATCAATAATCTATAGCTATAACAAGAGGAATGATGGAGCAAACAATAGTTTAGTTAGAGTCTTGCTCTCGTTACGCTACGTTGAATGTCTGGTCTATATTCACAACTGTTTCTTGAAACGATTTATGTAGATGTAAATACAAATAATACCTAATCGGATTAGAGGCCGGGAACTTAAGTTTATTTAAAAATATAAGTATTAGTAGTTAGTATAAATAAATACTTGAAATTTCAGACTTATTTTTAGAATTCTCACAAATTCACACAAATACGGTAAGACATTAGTAAACATGTGCTGCAATGAAAACTTAAATTTTAAATTCCCGCTTTAGAAACATTTCTCAACTGCACAAAAACGAGTTTTCCAACTGCACAAGTGATATTCCCAAGTTCGCAAAATGTGTCCAACTGCACTCTTATATATACCCACTTATATTCACACACTAATATGCACCCACTAATATATACACACTAATATACACACTAATAGGTCCTGTCCATAATTATAGCCTTATAAACAATTCAGGCTAATCTTGTAGAACACATTCAGTAAGTTAAGTTTGTCGGTAACGAAGATCCAACTTGCAACCTCCCCAATTAATACTCGTGTGTCAGCTTTCGGCAGTATGTAAGCCCAGCAAACAGCAGTATCGGCCCACGCCTGTAATATGTAATATGCCATTGATTATTCAACTGAAGGCTTTTGAGGCAAACACAGTGTAAACAATCATTAATCAATTATGGGCTCGCCAGTGAGTCATTGCGCCCCTGATATTGGATACACTGTCAAAGCGACTCCGCTCTCCATTGGACAGAGTAAATATTTGCAAATTAATAAATCGACTACGAGATGAAACAGATTCGAGCTCTCGTGTTTTTGTTAAATGCAGCGATTATTTCAGCAAATACTTATAATCGGGCAAATGTTTGTACTGTATATATTGTGGATGAAAACGACGGGATTGATTCAATGGACATGATGTATAAAACATAACATGTTTGAGGGTTACATAAATTACTTTCAATTTCACAGTGCAAAACGAAATTTTGTCTGATATTTAATAAAAAAATAAAAAATAAATTCACATTTAGAGTCTACCCACTCAGTAACTAAACTGATTTGCAGCGGGGGACTTTAATTTAAAGTGACTAAACCAACCCTGTAGACTTCGAACACCATCGACGAGTGAGCGATAACCAATCAAAGATCTATATTTCAATACGAAACATATGAATCAGTGATTGGACAGTGCGAACACCTGCGGACAAATGCCAGAATCATCAAGGCCGATTCAGAACAACTTTGAATTTATTGAGACTTATTTCTAAGCCAAGAAGTAATGGAATTGAATCCACATTAGAAGTTAAAAACTTCTGCCTGAAGTGGGATTTGAACCCGGAACCTTCTGCATTGGAAGCAGGGATGCTAACCACTGGACCAACGAGCCACCTAATTTATATCAATTTGTTTCGCTCAATATGTCAAATGCTATAAAACTTCAAAATGTATTATTATAATATGGTAACCCATTCTTTGTTCTAATATCATAAACATACTAGTACAACAACACACCGAAACTAGGTTTACACTAGTGTTGGCACTGACTAAAAGTAGTTCATAGTCCTAAACTTGAAACCAGGGACACGTCGTCGGGATGTACCAATTGCGCTTCTCCGGCGACTTATATTTTTAACTTATCGCATCGAAATGATATCTACTGTAACTGTGATCATGTCAGTACTTTCATTTTATTCTACGCGTTTTGAGATATACTACAAACAAATATTCATCGTTCCCTACACTCTTCTTCTGTGTGTGTTCAAACAGCATTTTTAATGTTTTATGTGTAAGAAAAGTAAAAAAAGTTGATCAAGTTATTTTATTTTATTAAGAAACTGTTGTTTTACTAAAACACTCGAGAAAGACATACGGCGGACGAGCGGGTCTCCACACTAGGCTTCTTATCAGAGTAGGGACACGGCATGTCCCCTCGTGTCCCCTCAACTACAACCCTGCTGACTGCAGTTGATCAGCGTACAGTGACTGACAAGTATAAGAGCCGTTGAGTGGCCCTCACTAAAGTGTCCCCTCAACTACAACCCTGCTGACTGCAGTTGATCAGCGTACAGTGACTGGCAAGTATAAGAGCCGTTGACTGGCCCTCACTAGTGTCCCCTCAACTACAACCCTGCTGACTGCAGTTGATCAGCGTACAGTGACTGGCAAGTATAAGAGCCGTTGACTGGCCCTCACTAAAGTGTCCCCTCGTGTCCCCTCAACTACAACCCTGCTGACTGCAGTTGATCAGCGTACAGTGACTGACAAGTATAAGAGCCGTTGACTGGCCCTCACTAAAGTGTCCCCTCAACTACAACCCTGCTGACTGCAGCTGATCAGCGTACAGTGACTGACAAGTATAAGAGCCGTTGACTGGCCCTCACTAAAGTGTCCCCTCAACTACATCTCTGCTGACTGCAGTTGATCAGCGTACAGTGACTGACAAGTATAAGAGCCGTTGACTGGCCCTAACTAGTGTCCCCTCAACTACAACCCTGCTGACTGCAGTTGATCAGCGCACAGTGACTGACAAGTATAAGAGCCGTTGACTGGCCCTCACTAGTGTCCCCTCAACTACATCCCTGCTGACTGCAGTTGATCAGCGTACAGTGACCGGCAAGTATAAGAGCCGTTGACTGGCCCTCACTAAAGTGTCCCCTCAACTACAACCCTGCTGACTGCAGTTGATCAGCGTACAGTGACTGGCAAGTATAAGAGCCGTTGACTGGCCCTCACTAAAGCACTAAGTTCTCCCAAGGCCCAATAAGAAGTGTGCAAATGTCAGTCGAAGCTGTCCCATAAAACACCAACGCGAGAAGTGTCGACGCTTCAACCATGGCAGACTCGGAAATCGATTGACAATACAAATCGATCGATCGAACATCGAAATCGTGAATGCATTCCCGTTATCTTGTTACTTTCACCTCCATGTTTCCTGTATTAACCTAAAGTTAATTTGAATCGGTCCCATGTTTAGAGTCACGGCTTAGCTATAACACGACCCAATCAGAGCCGTGTCTTGTTGTATCCTGTATCTAGACGACATTGTAGTGTTCGACCTCAACTTCGATACCTCGCAGCAGCAATCGATACACGACGCGCAGGGCGTTCGGCGTAACATTGTTTTGTTTGTATGTTTTTACTTATTTAGACTAATCACTCCTTCAATATTTCAATCTGGTAAAGGCGCGTTCAGACAGAATGACTATGGACTAAGACTAACAATAGAGTGATTAAGCCTTGGGAAAACAACGTACTCGGAAACATCCATCCCCAAATGTATTTCAACAATGCCAACAATCGAAAATCAACTTTCTTAATCACTCGTTCTTAAACACTAATCACTATAAAAGTTTGTTAACGCTTAAACATAAATCGTATACTTCAACCCTGTTAAACCTTAAATCGTTAGTCTTAAACACTAATCGTTAGTCTTAGTCATTTTGTGTGAACCCGCCTTAATAGAACGTAAGCGACAATGCTTAACGTAACTTAGTGAAAATTTATAAGGTGGACTCGATACTACGAAAGTCAGAATTATCAAACACATTTTCAACGTACATGTTTATTGTTTTTCTCGCTTCTTTTGTTTTCAGACAAATTTATTCGTGATCGTTGAAAATATGCTACTAATTTTAATTTCCTGAGTTTGCATTCAATTTAGTTACTTATCATGTTTACAGTGAAAAATGTTATTAAAGGTAGTATGGGCTCTCACAAGAAAGCATATACGTTAATCTGTAGTTTAACCTTACGTATTATAAATAAATATACTTCATTACAGTGAACTACATCCTGGGTGACATATACTTTAATCAAGCACTATATTCCAACATTTTCTCCATTGTGAAGCACTGTGTTTGAGGAAGAAGTTAAGGTCTCGAAAAACTCGCGCAATTTCAAATAAGTGACCCGGGATATAGATATAGAAAGGAGTGTACGTTTTGTAAATAACGATTGTTCACGCAATACTGACATGTTGTGATGAAAAATGTAAGAGATTTGACTCTACTCATTCACCAGCATTCTATTGTTTACGTCCCACACATGTAACACACATTTCTAAAGAAAGGTGAGGATACCCTTAACGCGAATGTCTGACCTATGACAGAAGTAAGTAATACATATTCATTAGTAGCGCGTTAGTAGCGCGTCGCCGAAGTCAGGCTAAAGTCGTGCAGTCTGTCCTGGCTTTCACTTCCTACCTGCTCGGAGTATCGAGGGAGGAACAACTGTTGCTTCGCGTCGAGACGAGGACTCGTGACCCGCGCAGGACTATCAGCAACGCGACCGCCAATTTCACAGTTGTTTAAGACTAAGTAAAAATGTTAAACGATCGAATGGAAATTGAAACCTTGTTCGACGTTTGCGTCTGTGATTTCAATGTTGTGCCTTTCATTTTTATTATACTAGAAAACTTCCCAGAGAATTTTTGTTCGAATGGCGCAATTTGAGGTAATCAAAACTGGTGAGATGAAGGACGTTGGTGTAATGGACGCAACAATGTGCACACAGTAAGGCAGAGGGAGGTTGCATAGCCGCAGGGAGTGTTGACTGATTCCTCAGGCTTACAAGGGTGTGGTTCTTTGAAATAGTGTGCGGACTTTACTTCCCGCCTCTGCTAATGTTATAAATAATGTTACTAGTGTGTCATGATTGTCTTCAACGAGAAGCATATTACGTTAACGGTATCACGGAAACTTAAAATAGCTACACATGATACTCATATTGACCTGTGTGTGTCAAAAATCTCAGCTGAACCTCAACATAACAAAAACAAACAATTTTTAAAACAACCACATATATATATGTTTTAAACTGTCGTCACTTGTAAGTAAGTTTGTGTCCCTAATGTCTTTCTGACATAGCGCTACCCGATTTCACTCCTGGATATCGTTTTCAAGATGGTCCTAAATAGTAAATACACCCTTAAATGTGTGATGCGTAATGCATAATACATAACGTGTAGTCGTAATGAGAACATAGGAAATATTATGTACTGGCGTCCATGCAAATGAGCTTGTTCTAAGACATAGTCCTCATAAGACATTTATTCTCTGTTTCAATGCATAAGAAAGTTCTGTTTCTTCCAACTTTAGACACATCGAAGTACTACCCTTATAACGAATAGGTAGACGCCATGACATGTCAACTACCTAAGTACTTTCATTCCAACAATCTGCTCTCAGAAAGAATTTGGACGTGAGTAATAATTGTCAGTGAAGGGTAAGCGAGCAAACGTTTCTAAAAATGGACCAGAATTTCTTTTTTTATTATTATTAAATGGAAAATAGTGCTCAAATGAATACCCATTTTATTAACCTTTTTCAAAATCTGTTGTGTGTGAGACTCGATGTCTAGTGGGTTTACCAATTTGATTTCTGCTTCTAATGCCGAAGGTCTACGTTTAGATTCACAGTTTGGGTGAATCCATCTAAATGATACTGGTTATCTAACAAAACAAACAACGGTGAGCTGGGAGCTGTCACTGCAATAATGCAGATAATACAAGGTATAATGCCCTCCACTGAAAATCAGACCTTGTAACAGTGTGTAGTAGGTTGACAAATACATATGTTTGTTTGTTTCTAACTGAGATGCAGTGAATATTATTAAGCGTGCATGTATAGATAGATGCCTTCAATAACAAGCATTCAACATGTTAGATGTTCATGTTTACATAATAGGGTTGGAAACAGTCAGACATAGTAACAGTGTGTAGTAGACAAATACTTATGTTTGTTTGTTTCTAACTGAGATGCAGTGAATATTATCAAGCGTGCATGTATAGAAAGAAGGTGCCTTCAATAACAAGCATTCAACATGTTAGATGTTCATGTTTACATAATAGGGTTGGAAACAGTCAGACATAGTAACAGTGTGTAGTAGACAAATACTTATGTTTGTTTGTTTCTAACTGAGATGCAGTGAATATTATCAAGCGTGCATGTATAGAAGGTGCCTTCAATAACAAGCATTCAACATGTTAGATGTTCATGTTTACATAATAGGGTTGGAAACAGTCAGACATAGTAACAGTGTGTAGTAGACAAATACTTGTTTGTTTGTTTCTAACTGAGATGCAGTGAATATTATCAAGCGTGCATGTATAGAAAGAAGGTGCCTTCAATAACAAGCATTCAACATGTTAGATGTTCATGTTTACATAATAGGGTTGGAAACAGTCAGACATAGTAACAGTGTGTAGTAGACAAATACGTATGTTTGTTTGTTTCTAACTGAGATGCAGTGAATATTATCAAGCGTGCATGTATAGATAGATGCCTTCAATAACAAGCATTCAACATGTTAGATGTTCATGTTTACATAATAGGATTGGAAACAGTCAGACATAGTAACAGTGTGTAGTAGACAAATACTTATGTTTGTTTGTTTCTAACTGAGATGCAGTGAATATTATCAAGCGTGCATGTATAGAAGGTGCCTTCAATAACAAGCATTCAACATGTTAGATGTTCATGTTTACATAATAGGGTTGGAAACAGTCAGACATAGTAACAGTGTGTAGTAGACAAATACTTGTTTGTTTGTTTCTAACTGAGATGCAGTGAATATTATCAAGCGTGCATGTATAGAAAGAAGGTGCCTTCAATAACAAGCATTCAACATGTTAGATGTTCATGTTTACATAATAGGGTTGGAAACAGTCAGACATAGTAACAGTGTGTAGTAGACAAATACGTATGTTTGTTTGTTTCTAACTGAGATGCAGTGAATATTATCAAGCGTGCATGTATAGATAGATGCCTTCAATAACAAGCATTCAACATGTTAGATGTTCATGTTTACATAATAGGATTGGAAACAGTAATGACCATCCGGTTCAACTAGTAAGATCATTCATAACACAACACGGTTCGGCCATTACCGCATCCTAGATCAGATTACCGGCGGAACAGCTCCACGGCAAGATCGCTCATTAAGGTAAGTAATGCTATCGTGCTAATGATCTATTTGTGTACCGATCGTGTCCAAGAACCGAGTTCGACTCCGCTAAGCCTTCCCAGACTAATAAATTAATAAATCTTAATCAAGATTAACCTATCATGAATAACAACGTTAGTCACTTATTATTAAAACTTTTAAAACATAGTATAGAAGGAATTTATGTCGGCGGAGGTAATTCGTAATTACGCCGATATAGGGATATAATAATAAAAGTTGTGGTTGTTTGATTTGCTATACATCATCTGTTCTATTGTGTATATTAGGATATTGATCAATGATCAACGCTCACTAACACACACAAAGTACTCTTAGTATATGATTTATAAATTAAAGGTGGCTTCTTAGGGAACGCCCCCCGCCCCCTTCAAATAATTACCGACCAATGACCCCCCTACGGCAATTAAGGCATCAAAACAAAAAAATCCCTCGTACTCTAAAACATGATCTCATTTAACTCGATATAAAATTGAACGTTGTGTCGTGATGTTGAAGAAAATGTAATCTTGTTGCATTTCATCGATTCTTGTTTAGTAAGATGCATCTTCCCAGAGTTCGGACACGACTTCGCGTTCGTCCGTGTTGCGAATAGCCGCCCCGGACAAGATCGGAGCAGTACGGGTTTTTATTGTGACATAAACGCTATTATGTTATTTCGGAAAGTCATTCCTAGAGCGAGAGAGAGAGTGAGAGAGAGAGAAGGAGAGAGATCTGAATCCCAACAATAACGAGGTACGATGGTTGTTGTGCTCTGCTCTGAGATAGAGATTGCTGATAACGAGGTTGGGAATATTTGAATTGAACTCTTTGTTAATGATTGTCAGGTCTCAGGTGTTACTGTGCACAAGGTTGAATTCGACAGGTTGTTTTTTTGTTGCAAAATATCTTTGCTTCATAAAACGTGTACAATAATCACGATGCTGTGACCATGATGGTTATTATATCGAATTTTTAACTTTGCATCCATCAAATTCCTAAAAATGATTCCTATGGTTATTAGTCGTACGGGTTCAGGAATGCTGTATTATCGAAATACAAAGTTAAATTGTTGTCGTTTTCCCCATTTTTTTTTTTTTAAATATATACACTTCGTACATTTTTTCCAAAGCCAAAAATTCCATATTTTCTTTCAATTTTACTTTAATTCTATTCCATGGGAACCTATGACAAAATTCGAATATTTTAATGGTAAACGTAAAAAAAGGGTCCGGAATAAATCAACTCTCAGATCTTACATCAAGCTCCTAGTGTTTAGTGAAAAGTGTCTCTATTTCAGTTTTATTATTTTACGGGCATCATCAAACAAGTACAAAGTACTTTTTAAAACGAATTTCTTAGATAATCTGCCTAAACCAACATTTCAGTCGTAAATAACTTGGCTCTTCGTATCAAGCGCCCGCTATAAACATTCCATCAAGATCTCGGACCAAATAGACACGGCGGTGTATGTACATACTTAGGGGCAAGTTAAATAGTTGGCTATCGGTTTGTGTGGTACTTAGACGAATACCTCTAGTTTTAACGGCCGAGCCAGTAAAAACACAGGATAAGCCCCGGTACGGTAGTACGGCAAGTGGCCACCGCAAAGCTGTATCTCGAATCTGTGCTCGTTCGATAGGTCGATAACCACGAACACAATTCTACTCGCTGTGCAGTACAAGTTGCTAACTACCGTGTATGTTCGACAGGCGCAATTGGAAGTGCCCATTAACCGTGTAGGCCTATTCGCTGCCATCAAGCGTGGTTTTATTAATTTACCCGCCGTTTGAATTACACCTTCGGCTAAAAGCCTGCGCTATGGATCTACTCTACCGGTAAACGAATGGTTTTTGAAAGCGGCCATATTAGTTTCATATATATATGTTATATTATAGGCATTACCTAGTCGAAGAACATCGTTCTTAAAAGATGAGCGGGTATAATTTTTAAATTGCATAACAGGGGTGTTTATAATTATTAAGAAGACATTTTGATAAAAAGTAAAAATTATCAAACATACAAATTTTACTTCAAATACAAGCATAATCTTATAGTCCAAGAGCCAGCAACATAAAAGCTCCCCTCATAAGGTACATATGTTTTGACTATTGGAATAGGAGCGGAAAAACTACTCTACTAACAAAACGCGCGTCTTACTCCTCAACGTGGGGGCTTTTAGGCCCCACAGGGGGCCAAAAAAGCCGAAAAAAGGCCCAAGGTTCCCCTCATAAGGTACATGGATGGAGTAAACGCCATTTTGTAGAGATAAGTGTCCCAAATAGGAATTCGAAGAGTAAGACGGGATATTAGGGGGCGTTTACCGATCAGACGCCATTTTACCTAAAAAGGGCCATTTTTTATTTTCGCACATGCATGCGCTTAAATACTCAAATCATATCCGGAAATGTCTCGAGACGTAGAAAAACATACATTTTAAAGAAATTTTGGGTTATTGTCCTCGCCAGACGCCCTCAAAAGCGGCCCAAAAAGGTCAAGGTTCCCCTCATAAGGTACATGAATGGAGTAAACGCCATTTTGTAGAGATAAGTGTCCCAAATACGAATTCGAAGAGTAAGACGGGATATTAGGGGGCGTTTACCGATCAGACGCCATTTTGTCCAAAAAAGGCCACTTTTTATTTTCACACGTGCACGCGCTTTAACACCCAAAACATATCCTTAAATGCCCCTAGAGGTGAATACATTTCTAAGATATTGTGTGATGTCCTCGCCAGCCCCCCCCCCCCCCCCCCCCACAGCCTCGATCCGAATGCGATAGTTTTGAAGCTCCGCCCACCCCTAACTTTAATATACCAGTATTTATTATTATTAATGTCAGGATTTAAGGATATGTTTTGGGTGTTAAGTGCGTGCATGTGTGAAAATAAAAAGTGGACCTTTTTGGGTAAAATGGCGTCTGATCGGTAAACGCCCCCTAATATCCCGTCTTACTCTTCGAATTCCTATTTGGGACACTTATCTCTACAAAATGGCGTTTACTCCATTCATGTACCTTATGAGGGGAGCCTTGGCCTTTTTGGGCCCCTTTTGAGGGCGTCTGGCGAGGACAATAACCCAAAATTTCTTTAAAATGTATGTTTTTATACGTCTCGAGACATTTCCGGATATGTTTTGAGTGTTTAAGCGCATGCATGTGCGAAAATAAAAAATGGCCCTTTTTGGGTAAAATGGCGTCTGATCGGTAACGCCCCCTAATATCCCGTCTTAATCTTCGAATTCCTATTTGGGACACTTATCTCTACAAAATGGCGTTTACTCCATCCATGTACCTTATGAGGGGAACCTTGGGCCTTTTTTCGGCTTTTTTGGCCCCCTGTGGGGCCTAAAAGCCCCCACGTTGAGGAGTAAGACGCGCGTTTTGTTAGTAGAGTAGTTTTTCCGCTCCTATTTCAAAAGTCAAAACATATGTACCTTATGAGGGGAGCTTTTATGTTGCTGGCTCTCCGTCTATTATTGAAATGAGGGGTTTTGTTAATTGATAAACGGTGAAGAATAAATGATTATAAATAGTCTAATGCAAAAGATAATCGGTACATACAAATGTAGCACCAGGAAGAGAAATAATACAATGCACTATGTTACGAGCATCGAATCGCTTTAAACTATAAGCCCAAATATAGCATTAGATTAGAACCCGTATCAACAAATTATAACAATCTGTATTTATGAAACCACAAAACAAAACAAAATAAATATATTTCTACTAAAACGAAACGCACATCTAAATTATTAGCGTCATTATCGAATTCCAAACAAATGACCATCCCCAACCCACGGGACATAATTCAATACACATTGCAACGCTGCCATGTGTGAAATTCATCCCATTTAAATAAATATATAACACACACTCACAGATACAGAGTTGTTGGAAAGCGCTCGCAAGCCGACAAACAGCTGACTGACTATAGGCCACCCCGTTTAGCGTTCATTAGCCGCGTCGACAACCCATCCCGTACACTCGCGCTGTCAATTGTTTTATGAAGTGAGTGCGCAGGTGCCTCGCTGATTATCACCGAATGTAGTAATAAATTTCGTTTAACACGCAATTCATTGCTGTTAATTAGTTTGAAACTGATGCGGAGACACAGACACACGTGCGCGTGCGCTGAAAGCAATTGGGGCCGCGCGTACGTCGGAGTTTTGTGCGTTGTGGTCTGAGGGGGATAGGGGTTGTGGTGTGAGGGGGGCACATTGCTCTGAGCCGTATTGAGATAGCGTTGCATTCGTTATCGGTCGGTGGAATGGCTAAATGAGTGGGTGACAAGTTACAAGTAGGCACGTGGTTCACACTTTCTACCCCCCTCACGCACCCCCCCCTCGCCCCTTTAACGACTGCTCGAATATGTATTATCTTTTAACACAATTATGTTTATTTAAATGAATTGTGGTAACTATCAATATTGAAGTAATTTCAAATTTTGAAATTCAATTATATTGATTATGCTATGTTTAAAAAAATATTTCTATGTTCGAGATTGCTTTCATTGTTTGTGTCAGGATTGTTTTTAGTAGGCTTATTGTTTTTCTTATTGCTATAACTTAACATGATTTTATCACCTTATTGACATTTTCTGAAACCCGAATAATTATGAAATATTATAATTATGGCATTAATAATAATGGCGCAAACATATCTCGAAAAAATCCAAACAAATTTTCAAGGCATATTTGGTTGAGTCGTATGATACTTATAAATGCTTTTTATAAACAATACGTCAAACAGCTATCCGCAAACTACATCTTTTTTGGTAAGCGAATTTTGTATAACCTATTTTTTATCTCTATCATTACGAAATTACAATTGTACATAATATGCCCGGTATACTAAGTATACAAAAACATTAGGTGTCAAACAAGCAGGTGGTTTGTAGATAGCTGTTTTTAAACTCCATTGCAACTGGTTTACGCCTCCAACAAAATGTTCTTGGAAAAAATTTTTGATCATCTTACACGAGCACAATTACATACTAAAATATCATAATATACCAGATACATTTTAGAATTGTTGTCTGCAGCCTATATTTGTTTGTGTCAATGCATTTTTCTCTCTGAATAAGACTGTTTTATACAACTGTACAGCGCTATTTTATCACCAGCTTCCCCCATGTGTGTCCACAGATGTATTTATATTTCATTTCAAATCTCCCGCGGGAACTGTTTACCAGTGAATACAATCATCGGGGTATAAAATATGCACACTGGATTTCTCCTCGCCTGTTTATTATATCGTGTGTACGTGCGTTGTGTTCGATGGGGTTGCGCGCGGTGGATTATGGGTAAAGTTGCACTAACGTAGCTTGTCTCAGTGTGAGGCTATTTTTTTTTTTTTTTTTTTTTTATTTTTTTTATTTATAGTACATGGTCACTACAGCATTTTATGCCAATAGGCGTGACCATAAAAAAAAACAGATAACAACATTGACAATAACAATACACATACAATACATATATCTGCAATACAATTGCTTTGTCAGGTAATAACATTTTTTAAAAATTTTCAACAATGTTGGCATCAGTAAAAAGGACACTAACAACGTTAAAAACAATAACAATAGAAAAGACAGCTTAGAATTTTATAGGTAGAAGTCGAGAGAATGTAGCATAAAAAGAAAGAGGATTGGATGTGATGTCCACAGAGCCAGGAAGTGCGTTGTATAAAGACGGAAGGCGGGTGAAGATGGAGCGTCGTTCAAGGTTGGTGCGGCAGTTTGGTATATGAAACAGGTTGTTTAGGCGTGTTGTCCGGCCGGGTACATGAAGGCAAAGGTTAGTGATAAGGTAGTCGCTGCAAACATATGCGCACGCATGTCCTATACCTATGGGCTGCGGGTGTAGAAAAAGAGCCGATCAAGTAGTAGTGCTACAAATTGAGGTAGATATTGTAATGGTAAAGAATGTATGGCAACCCCATCACCGCTACGCCACGTTAGTGTCGCCGTGCGCAAGTTGTTCAAAGGAGCTTCAGTACTGCTGTGTATATTCTTGTATTCTGCGCCAATAATACCAACTTAATTTAATTCTCTACTTCCTACACCGTCTATTTGAAACAGGTAAATTAGTGATAATTTGCTATGTATATTGGTTATCTGGAAATTCCTAGCACAGGCGTGACCAGGCGCGTCATAACGTTTCTGATATAAGGGGGGACAATTCCAGACTAAATACGTGGTAATGGTAAACAAAACGGGATACAAAAGTTGGTTTATATAGATAGGCCTATAGTGTGTCGACCCACAACAAATCCACTAGTTATCCACTCGCATAGTTTGATTTGTACTCGCAACGAGGTGGGAGATATAGTGGTATATATATAGGGGTAAGGGGCAAAGTCCCTGCCGCTAGAGGATTTCGCCATGTATATAAAGTTAGCACACCAACGACGTGATCAAGAATCAAAAACCATGCCAAAAGTTTGATCACGTTTGATCACGTGTGATCCCAGACTAATAGAGTTTGATCACAATTAACACATTAATTATGGCAATTAAGGTGCGTGGTGTGATAACTTAATACAAGCACACCACTTAGCTCAGACCCGATCGGTGTATATGCTATCGGGATGATCACGGTTTGATCACCAATGACCACCATGTAACATCCATTGATCAACTTTAATTAACGCATTAATATTAATAATAAATGGTGTGACAAATAAACGCAGCACACCAACATAGGAATTTCGTCATGATTTAGCCAAAAGGTGTTCATCACAGCCTGATCAACCTTGATCAGGGCTAAGTTGGTCTTGATCACGCTTCAGTTGGCTGCTAATTAACATTAATAATTAATAATAACGTGACAAGTGTTCTCAGCACACCAACATAGGAATTTCGTCATGATTTGGCCAAAATGCGTTAAACTCAGCCTGATCAACCTTGATCAGGGCTAAGTTAGTATTGATCACGCTTCAGTAAGCTGCTAATTAACATTAATAATTAATAATTACGTGTTAAGTGTCCTCAGCACACCAACATAGGAATTTCGTCATGATTTAGCCAATATGTGTTAAACTCAGCCTGATCAACCTTGATCAGGGCTAAGTTAGTCTTGATCACGCTTCAGTAAGCTGCTAATTAACATTATTAATTAATAATTACGTGTTAAGTGTCCTCAGCACACCAACATAGGAATTTCGTCATGATTTAGCCAATATGTGTTAAACTCAGCCTGATCAACCTTGATCAGGGCTAAGTTAGTCTTGATCACGCTTCAGTAAGCTGCTAATTAACATTATTAATTAATAATAGCGTGACAAGTGTTCTCAGCACACCAACATAGGAATTTCGTCATGATTTGGCCAATATGTGTTAAACTCAGCCTGATCAACCTTGATCAGGGCTAAGTTAGTCTTGATCACGCTTCAGTAAGCTGCTAATTAACATTATTAATTAATAATAGCGTGACAAGTGTTCTCAGCACACCAACATAGGAATTTCGTCATGATTTGGCCAATATGTGTTAAACTCAGCCTGATCAACCTTGATCAGGGCTAAGTTAGTCTTGATCACGCTTCAGTAAGCTGCTAATTAACATTATTAATTAATAATAGCGTGACAAGTGTTCTCAGCACACCAACATAGGAATTTCGTCATGATTTGGCCAATATGTGTTAAACTCAGCCTGATCAACCTTGATCAGGGCTAAGTTAGTCTTGATCACGCTTCAGTAAGCTGCTAATTAACATTATTAATTAATAATAGCGTGACAAGTGTTCTCAGCACACCAACATAGGAATTTCGTCATGATTTAGCCAATATGTGTTAAACTCAGCCTGATCAACCTTGATCAGGGCTAAGTTAGTCTTGATCACGCTTCAGTAAGCTGCTAATTAACATTATTAATTAATAATAGCGTGACAAGTGTTCTCAGCACACCAACATAGGAATTTCGTCATGATTTGGCCAATATGTGTTAAACTCAGCCTGATCAACCTTGATCAGGGCTAAGTTAGTCTTGATCACGCTTCAGTAAGCTGCTAATTAACATTATTAATTAATAATAGCGTGACAAGTGTTCTCAGCACACCAACATAGGAATTTCGTCATGATTTAGCCAATATGTGTTAAACTCAGCCTGATCAACCTTGATCAGGGCTAAGTTAGTCTTGATCACGCTTCAGTAGGCTGCTAATTAACATTATTAATTAATAATTACGTGTTAAGTGTCCTCAGCACACCAACATAGGAATTTCGTCATGATTTGGCCAAAATGCGTTAAACTCAGCCTGATCAACCTTGATCAGGGCTAATTTGGTCTTGATCACGCGTCAGTTGGCTGCTAATTAACATTATTAATTAATAATTACGTGTTAAGTGTCCTCAGCACACCAACATAGGAATTTCGTCATGATTTGGCCAAAATGCGTTAAACTCAGCCTGATCAACCTTGATCAGGGCTAATTTGGTCTTGATCACGCGTCAGTTGGCTGCTAATTAACATTTATAATTAATAATAGCGTGACAAGTGTCCTCAGCACACCAACATAGGAATTTCGTCATGATTTGGCCAATATGTGTTAAACTCAGCCTGATCAACCTTGATCAGGGCTAAGTTAGTCTTGATCACGCTTCAGTTGGCTTCTAATTAACATTTATAATTAATAATTACGTGACAAGTGTTCTCAGCACACCAACATAAGAATTTCGTCATGATTTGGCCAATATGTGTTTAACTCAGCCTGATCAACCTTGATCAGGGCTAAGTTAGTCTTGATCACGCTTCAGTTGGCTGCTAATTAACATTTATAATTAATAATAGCGTGACAAGTGTTCTCAGCACACCAACATAGGAATTTCGTCATGATTTGGCCAATATGTGTTAAACTCAGCCTGATCAACCTTGATCAGGGCTAAGTTAGTCTTGATCACGCTTCAGTAGGCTGCTAATTAACATTTATAATTAATAATAACGTGACAAGTGTTCTCAGCACACCAACATAGGAATTTTGTCATGATTTGGCCAATATGTGTTAATCACAGCCTGATCAACCTTGATCAGGGCTAAGTTGATCTTATCTTATATTATTGAAATTAAGGAGGTTCCGTATTAATAGGTTTTTAATAATGTGTGTTTACAGCTTGTGAGTTGATAACATATAGTTTAATAATGGGGCTACATTTCAAGGTTGTATCAGAGTCGATAAAGATTTTCTCCCTGTTTTTTATAGACTCTGGTTGAATAAACCAAATTTTATTCGAATTTAAACAGTGTTGTGAAGTAACTGAGTAAAAGTAACTCAATAACTATTTCAAATACTTTCATTTTAATGTAACTGTAACTGAATTACGTTTGTAATTAATTATACTCAGTTTCCAGTTACTTATAACAGTTACTTTCCTTCAGTACCATGCTCGTACTGTAATATAAAATAATAGTAAAACATCAGTCTTATTCGTGTAAAAAAAATTAAAAAATAATTTTGTTTGTGTGCTGGAACGACTAGGAAATAATTGCGAGTTGTGGTAAAATCCTTTTGTGAATGAGGAAGTACCCTTAATTCGTATTTATGTTTTAGGACATATTTATTTCATAATAAATAACTTAATATGCTAAAGTAGTCAGCATACTAAAACAATATTATGTAAGTGGCAGGAAAATACAAACATTGTCCTTAATTTTGTGTTAGTTTTGCTGACTCAGTTACACTTTTAAGAAATTGTATGAAGTAACAGCTGTAAAGTAATTCAATTACTTCATAAAGTAACTGAAACTCTAATTCAGTTACTTTGGTAAGAAAGTAGCTATTACCTACTGTAACTGAAATACTTTTAGTGGCAAGTAACTTTAACTGTAACTGAATTACTTTACAAAAGTTACTTTTACAACACTGAATTTAAACAAATGCAATCTTTATTTTTACAAGGGCGTTTCATTTTATTTAGGAGTAGGCTACACGACCATACCAAATGCCATACCAGCATACAACAATGAATCATGCATGTAGATGTATGTTTATTATTATTTGTGACATTTTAATTATGTTTTTAATGTTCGAGCATTCGTGCTAAATAAACACACGATTACAAAATACGCTCGCCAACAATAATTAAATGATAATTGCAACTGCCTGGTTTCACCAAATTATTTAACTCAGCAGTTAGTCTTAAACGGCGTCATCACCAACTTATGATAAAAAATATTTTTTTCATGTTTTGAAAACTTTTACGACATTTTTTTTACATTTGTATTTCAGTATCTAGTAAACATGTCAGTTTTATAATAACAATTAAAAATCACACTTTTATTACATGCATTCACACTAATTACAATGACAAAAAACAAAATTCTACCAGAAAGTTAAATCAACACGATTTCTTCAGGTTGGCATATTGGCCTCATATTGTGATCAGTCTTTTGTTGAACATTATTGGGTATTTTAAAAAAAAATATACAGAAGGCCATGATCAGAGTTTTTTTATCTCAAAATAGAACCATGCTCTTCGTCGGTCTAATACAACAATTAATATTTGATATACCTTTTGAGTCTTTGTTTTAATGTCATGTTTATTTAGAAGGACAAACGATTGTTGCATTAAAGAAACATATTAATGATATAGGAAACTAATAGCACGTAATTATTAATTATAATGTTAATTAGCAGCTTACTGAAGCGTGATCAAGACTAACTTAGCCCTGATCAAGGTTGATCAGGCTGACTTTAACACATATTCGCTAAATCATGACGAAATTCCTATGTTGGTGTGCTGAGAACACTTATCACGTAATTATTAATTAATAATGTTAATAAGCAGCCACCTGAAGCGTGATCAAGACCAAATTAGCCCTGATCAAGGTTGATCAGGCTGACTTTAACATATATTCGCTAAATCATGACGAAATTCCTATGTTGGTGTGCTGAGAACACCTGTCACGTAATTATTAATTAATAATGTTAATTAGCAGCCTACTGAAGCGTGATCAATACTAACTTAGCCCTGATCAAGGTTGATCAGGCTGAGTTTAACGCATTTTGGCCAAATCATGACGAAATTCCTATGTTGGTGTGCTGCGTTTATCTGTCACACCAGTTATTATTAATATTAATGCGTTAATTAAAGGTGATCAATGGATGTTACATGGTGATCATTGGTGATCAAACCGTGATCATCCCGATTGCATATACACCGATCGGGTCTGAGCTAAGTGGTGTGCTTGTATTAAGTTATCACACCACGCACCTTAATTGCCATAATTAATGTGTTAATTGTGATCAAACTCTATTAGTCTGGGATCACACGTGATCAAACGTGATCAAACTTTTGGCATGGTTTTTATTTCTTGATCGCGTCTTTGGTGTGCTGCGTTCATTTGTCACACCAGTTATTATTAATATTAATGCGTTAATTAAAGGTGATCAATGGATGTTACATGGTGATCATTGGTGATCAAACCGTGATCATCCCGATAGCATATACACCGATCGGGTCTGAGCTAAGTGGTGTGCTTGTATTAAGTTATCACACCACGCACCTTAATTGCCATAATTAATGTGTTAATTGTGATCAAACTCTATTAGTCTGGGATCACACGTGATCAAACGTGATCAAACTTTTGGCATGGTTTTTTATTCTTGATCACGTCGTTGGTGTGCTAACTTTATATACATGATTTCGCCAGAGGAGAAAACAAATTTGCCCCTGCATTATGTGTGATGACCTAAAACACGTGTTTAGGTGATATCTTGTCATAAAAACTAATACAACGGATAAATATTCCTGCTATTGTTGGGTTGTTTCTTCCTGGAAATGAAATTGTTGACAGTTGACACAATCATCCGACGATATTTTCCCAAAAAGTAGAAATGTTGACTTCTCGGGCACGCAGCCAAGAAGGACCACATACATATTATATCTATTTTAACGTCTAAAATCTGACCCCCCTTATGTCTATGCCCCAATGGCATGAAAGTTAAGGGGGCAATTACCCCCTTTCCCCTCTGTTCCGACGCCACTGGGCGTTACTACGAGGGGCCTCTCTACTAAGCTGAAGATTGCCTTTACGGATGTATGAAAGAACCCGTGATTGCTCTTAATTTTCGTTGAAACAGCGTGCATGCAAAGGGCACAAGATAAGGATCGTAAGTCGGCACGAGACTCGTTGCGTTGGGGCTATAGTATACCGTAATAATAGGGGGGCGAGACCCCCCCCTTCCACCATGCTTGGACCCACCTGAATCAGCTAACAAATCAATGTACTAATTAAATAGCCATGGAAGAAGGCGGTGAGCAGCCATTTTAGCCCTTAAGTTTCGGATTTTGACATTGTTCACATTGTTGTTGTGACTGTTGATGTCTAATTGCTTAGCGATAGGGGCTAAAATGTCCTAGAATGTCAAAAACCGGAAATGAGAATCGCAGACGCGTATTCCAACCATGCTGCACATCCAGATAGTTGTAAGTCCATGCCTAAATAGTGAGTGCCCCGAAGCTGGTATCATTGCTCCTTACAGCAGCTGTTCTAACAAGTGTATTCATCCGCTGATAAGGATCAGTGGCAATGCAACAATCAGTGACGATGTGGCTGAGGTTATGCATGTGCATATGTTTGCATATACTTGACCTGTGCACATGCACGCCTTTGTTGTTCTTATCCCGGCTTCCTCGCACCTTGAACAAGCAAAGTAGTGTTCTTGGTCTTGAAACAACTGACACTGTTTTGGTTTCTAAACAATGTTTGATACACGTTCATTATTTCAAACATACAAGATTTATGTTATCAAGCATTTACTTGTAGAATAGTGTTTACGGTTTATTTGACAGAGTGGAAAAATAAACTAGGCATATTACTTTAAAATTGAGTTATTTTAATTTTTTGTATTTGTTTTGTAGTTTATGCAGAATGAGTGCAAACCAAAAAGAGAGAGAGAGAGAGAGAGAATGTCTTGAGTCACAATGTGAGTCATGGGTCTGATAGGTTCACATCGATAACGGGGCCAGAGAGTTGTGTCCACATTCCGGAGAATTTCGCTGTAATGTAGGCCTACTGAACACATACAAGAGGCCCACCCAATCGCACGTATTGATAACGTTATGATGTCATTGTACTTTTTTGATGGAATTGTCTGTTTGTTTGTTGGGGTAATTGAATTGCTAATGCTTATTGACAGATGCTATACGCTATTTAATACATATTTTACGAGTGATTCTCAATGAGCTGGGGAAAGTGGTTATTTGTATTACAGCACTCGTGAGTGACAAGTCTATTATCAATGTAGGCTATTTGTGTTATATTGAAAAAGAATTAGGCCTACAATAAACATACCCTCACACAAAAAAAACGAAAACAGTTACAGCACAAAACAGATTACGGATGTAACAGCAAGAGTGTTTTAGAATGCTAAAAGCAATAATAACTATAGAGGACTCAAAACTAACATAGATAGCGCTGCTAAGCAACCTCCTTTCAGCGCCATTGATGAATAATAACAGCGGAAGGGTTTCTACTACCGCTAGAAAAAACAACAACAACAACAACAACAACATGAATAATAACAATAAAGCAACAATGAACAATTGACAGCTAGACCACTCCTAATAGTTCATTTCCTTGCCACCAGAATGCATCTAGTCTATTTTGAGTGCTCTATGATCCTTCAAATATGTGTACGAGTTTAAAAAAATATATCAAATAAAGATGTTACAGTCTTATGAGTTACAACTAAGTATTTTGGGTTTCATTCTACTTTCTTTCAAGGCTGCTGATTGGTGGTTGCCATGGTCAAAACTCAAACCAAGTTAGCGGGTACTCACATATTTAGCTGGAAGTTATAAGACCGGACATAAGTAAGCCAAGAAATGTTTGGATGAGAACTAAAGGTAAAAATAATGTAAATGGAAACACCAAAACAGAAAATGAAGACCCCACCGTGGCCACTTCAAACCCCCCCCAACTGGAATCCCCTTGTGACGACTCCGGCGATGTGTGATGAACCTGCCAGATCATAAGTCGAGTACGTCGTCCTAGAATAACAACAAACACATCAACATAAACGAATAAACGAAATATAGCCGAGAAGGTTTCAACATGGCGCCAAGTTTGATTTAATCGCCTCGCCTTTCACATGTCCACGGGTGTTCGCATATCCAACACATCCTGGGTACTTTGTTCACTTCCTCTTATTACCAACACACACACAATGGTGGGAGAAAACTGAACGAACGAATATCTTGAGCAAACTCAATTAATATCGACCGCCGACTAATTTATTTACATTGTCTTGGCACAGCGCAAGCACAAACACAACGCAAGCGCAACGTAAGGCCGACGCCAACGCACAATTCACGTAACACAACCACAGCGCAAAGCAAGTTTTGGCTGTCTAGTCGTCTGCACTCGCCATGGTTTGAGGTTAGGGACATACTACAAATTCAATATTGCCACTTGTTATCATCGGTCTAGGGTTGGCCTGCTTTCACAGGCATGAAACAAGACGTGCCTATATTGTATCCGTTTTATTCTAGGCCTAGGCCTACCTCGCATTCAACAAATTCTATCCGCGATAGGCCTAGTCAAAGTCTTGTAAAACAGTTTCATTTGATATAATGTTGATACACTGCACACTTGAGAATGAAGAGGTAACATCTGTTCTTAATTTATTTTATCAATTGAAATTGAAGGCTAGTGACGGTAAAGGGCTCTAGTCTGATACAAACAAAAGTCACGTAATAATATACTAAAAACAATTACTAATTTGACTGAGCTAGTATGACGAGACCACAGCTGTCTAGTTGGAACAAGATTCCTATTGGTCGATCGTTATGTCGTGCACAAGCACAACACAAAAATATAAAATATAACCAACTCTTGCGCTCCGTTATGCTGCGCCATGCGCTCTTGTGTCAGTTGGAGACGAGGCCATGTGATAACTTTGGTTCATATTTCTTGCTCTGCGCTTACGTTCCGTTACGCTTGCGCTATGCCAATTGTGCGTAGGCCTTAAGTGCTCGACGAAGCGTCGCGGCGCTGTTTGGCGTCGTCTTGTGACGTAACACAAGGGGCGTCCTTAACTTCGGACAAAAGGGTTTTCATTTGGGACACCAGACAAATTTATTTTGTTGGGACATTTTTTTTCCTAATATTTTAGAAAAATGTTAATATTTCTTAAACCAAGTGCGTAAGAATACTTGATCTTCTATCGAAGACAAATTTAAAGACGTTGATATGTTCCTTACCTACGGGTACATGTATAAAAAGTAAAACATTGACCAATAAAAAAGTGTAAGTGGGAAGGGAGGGGGGGGGAAGGGGGTTGGGACGGTTGTTTGAAGACTGCTAGTCTCTGGCTATGCCATCGTCGTGTTGAGTTGGCTCTCTCTCTCTCTCTCTCTCTCTCTCTCTCTCTCTCTCTCTCTCTCTCTCTCTCTCTCTCTTTCTCTCTCTCTCTCTCTCTCACAGCACGGCGAATACAACCCGATGGCTGATAACGGAAATATGGGCTATTAGGTTATATCTCGACCAATTATCAATTTCTACTTGCAATCTTTGTATAAATAGAGCTTGCATAATCGTTTAAGTATGTATTAGAATATATATACGAGCAGGTTGAAATAAAATAGAAACACTCCCCTCGATCAATCTTCTATATTGGAAGGGAACTCAAACACGGTTTATCGTTGATCGACTCAGAACGTTCCGTGTGCACGCAACGTGGGTTATCGGGACGATGTGGGGGCGGTGTTCAGTTTAACTAGACACAGACTATCTGCGATCACTGGTGTTCATGTTGCAATCATAAGAGAGAGTCACGTTAGGATCTTATTTGACTGTTTTTGGTCAGGACACGTCAGTTCGTGTAGTAAAAATCTTGGGAAATACTAGTCAAAATAAGAAACTTGCATTTTGGTACATTAACGCTGTATCACGTTATTAATTTCAAATTGTAGACTGGGGTTGCCATTTGCAATTTTGCTCTACAATTTTCCAATCACACTTTACCAGCTGACGTGACCCAACTCGCGCCAATCACACAAAATACAATACTAATAAAACTTAAAAGCGGAAAGCAAAGTCAAGTATGAGATTTGTTTATGGTGGCTATGGAGTTTGTTTTTCTTATGGAAAATAGCATGTAATAAACAACTCCATAGCAACAAATCCTGTACCTCACTTGACAGTTGCCTGTGCATATCGCCCTAAACACAAACAAATAAATAAGTTTTTGGCTCATTAGTTGTTACTTTGTTTGACAGTTCACATTCCAGATTGGTTCCCGTCTCTCGGATTGACAATTCGTAATTTTATTTCAAGAGCTCGCGGTCTATAAAAAGGACGCAATCGTGGACTAGCCCAATTGAGCTACTGCGCATGCGTCGCCAATCGTAAACTCGAATCTAAAAATTGCAAATTGACAATTGCAATCCTTATAGTGTGGTACGGGAATTACATACTGGCACCGTATCGTCGTTTGAAACGGAGAACATTTGGACAGTCCCAGCGAAGTCGAAGTTCGAGTATGTGACACAAGAAGGGTCGTAACAAGCAAGGCCGCTATATACATGACATGATATACCTGCACTTACCATGATTTGAGCAGGGAAGCGATATACGAAGCGTTTCACGTTTACCGCGACCATTTGCAACGACTGCGAGGTGGGTAAATAAATTATACTGGGTAGGAAAACTTACTTTCATATTTTACTGTTTATAAGAAAATAATATTTACAGTAAAGAAAAGTGTGTAACGTTAAGATTCATAGCAGCGTAATTCGTTGACGAATCATGAAATCACATTTGTGCTTTAGTAGCTGAGCAGAAAAGAATATGTATATCTATATATTTTCCATACGCCTGTTTCCAAAATAAATCGGGTCAGGGGGTGGTATGCCGCAAATATTCTTGGGTATATGTTGTTTGGTTAACATCGGCTTGCCAGGTCTGTCATCTTATCCTCTTCCACTTCTTCTTCTACTGCTTGCTGCTCTTCTTTTTCTCTCCCGTTTCTTCCCACTAGTTCACGCCATGTTCCTCGATCTTCCCACAGTCTTCGTGCTTCGAACAAATTAAACAACAAATAATATTATTTATTTGTAATTAATAACACATGACAAATCTATCGATATATGGGTAAAATACTAATTATAATACGTGTTTATGAATGGAAACTAAAATATTAATAGTTTCTTCTACTGGTCCACTTCTTCCACAATATCAATTATCAACCCCTTCTTCCTCCCCGTTGATCCTGGTAGATAGAATAAGCCCAGGGTTACTATGCTACTAGTACTACTCACACTTCTTGCTCACAAACGAACACAACTCCTTGTTGATAATGCTCGCACACAAGTTCTGCTCGCGCGAGTATTTCTTTTTGTATTACATTCTCGTCTAAAGATTAATATTTATTTAATCTACAGTACATAATAATATTATATTGTTATATATTTTCTTAACCATACAAAAGTTATGTGATTTTAGTATTCACTGTAGTATTATATTCATGTAAACTATAAAAAAGAGACTAATAAAGTCCGTATTCTATTCTATTCACAAGAGAAGAGGCGACAATGGTGCCGACAGCAACCATATAAATAAATAAGTATATATATTTCACAGCTGGCGGTAGAACTGGTGTGTGTTATGTTAATCTTACGGCACTGTCTCAGAACAACGAGCACTGTAAAGATTCTATGATCTAAGAAGTCTGCTGTAGAAAGAAGACCGACGTACAAAAGTTAGATTACCTAGAAGACGACTATCACATTCGAGTCCAAAAGTGGCAGAGCTTGCCTAACGTATATGAAAATGGTTAAAATATTAAATATACTCGTACTTTAGATTGTGAAAGATTGATATAGTTTATGAAGGAATATGACTAAGAAAGTTCCCACCAGAAAACTCGTATAACAGAAAAATCGCTGAGTTGAATATCTAATGAGAGAAGTGTAGATTAGAGAATACCAACTTTTATGGGAGTGTTTGTTGGTCTTATCGCAGCGCGAGGGGACATATTCTATCAACTGACTCTAGCTCTCTATCTAACTCAAATCTAACTCAGTCTGTGAGAATACAAAGCTTCATGTTGCCACGTCAGACATCTTGAGAGAAGCTGGTTCGAGGGTTAGAACACAATCTTTGACCCACCGTTCATTGTAAGGTTGGTCACATGGAGACAAAGACGAGATTCATTTCAGACAGACAAAACAACTGGATGAACACAAATCAGTCCATACATTCGCGGGGGGCATTCAAATCTCGTGCACAGAAATTTTGAATGTTACAAATTACTACTCAAGTCATAGCCAAACAAGAACAATGAAAACATCAATTGAACTGCAATGAACAAGTAACAAGATTTGAAAATATAAAACTGCAAATATTAAAGGAAAACAAGTGTAACGATGGTAACTGCTCACCAGTGAACGTGAAAGCCTATAATGTTTGTTTTCAAACGTCAGAACATTTTAGTTTCTGATAGTTTGTTGTTTGTCCATCGGTTTAATTCATGTGTTTCATTGTTGTATTTGGTCATATAGCTCGGTCAGTAGCTGAAGTCACTCTGTCTTCAAATTAAAATAAGGGATATTACCTTAAAAGTCAGATGCGATACATAAAATAATATTTCATATGAAACCTGACCAGGAACAATCCATGTCCCTCTTCAGGAGACCAATAATTAGGTAGTGCGGTATTATGAATAGTTTGAGACGGAATGTCCGAGGGCTGTTAGTATGACTCAGTCCTAGCATTCGCCTTGTGACTCTGAAAACCTCGGAAAAAACCTTCAGTCAGGATTGCAAGTAGCGGGTATCGAACCGGGCATAGAGCCTCGTGTGCTACGCACTGGGCCATCTCTTATCAGCCGCTGGAGCAAAGAAGGAGACAAGCTGAGTCGCCGATGTCTTTAAGACGGATAGTACGAAACGCCGACTTGTATAAATGTGTAAAAATGTGGACAGAAGGTCCCGCGGGTGAATGTCGTAAAATGGCCGTCGATCGTCGGGACGCGTCCTCGAAACGTCGTGAGGGGTGACAGATACTCGCGTACGTGTATGAGGCGTCGCGACGCCGGGAACAGGAAGTGGAGATAATTACCCCCCTACTCGTCGTACGAGACGTTTGGAAGCTTCACAACCCCTAACCTTCACTGGGGGGAGTTTTAATTTGACATGTTAAAATGTCAGGACTCTTTTCTCAGTGTTATTGAGGTAGTTCCATGCGGGGGTTTGAGAATCTTCAATTGTGGATACCAGGAGAGGAATAATCTCAGCCAGTTTCGCTAGACGCATGAATAATGTATAAGACTTGTATGTTCATTATTGCTGCGTTATTTGAGCATTATGACGTCACAGAAATGATGCCGCCTTGATACAATATTAACCAACCCAGTCTCCGTGGGCTGAATGTTTGGTATTGTTATTCACTTGTAAATAACAGAGTTGCTTAGCAGTCGAGTGTAGATAATAATATCCAGATATGTGTTTTTTAAGTATTAATAAGTATAACTAATGCATTTAGTACTGAATTTCGGGAAAATTTGCAGTAATACGCACTTATAAATATATTTGTAACGTTATTTTAATAAACATTTTGACTTGTTACTTTTGCTTTTCTGGAAATCACTCACCAACGTAAGTATCAAATTTATGCGAAATTGGAATTTTAGTCTATGTGCTGTAGCCTACAATAAAAATGTCAATTGACATATTATAAAGAATTAGCAGAAGTTAGGTGATTTCAGTGCAAATTAGCAGAACCAATCTAGTTTAGCATATCACGTTTTAGTATTATAGTAATCAAAAATGTAAATCATCAGATACACACACAAAAATATTGAAATAAAATAAAAATTAAAAGTTCATAAATAAACTCTTAAATCACCGTATGATGTTCCCTAAAACGTCTAAAATGGTGAAAAATACCAAAACAACACATCACTGAGCATCGTAACAGTTTGACTAACGCAACAATGGAAAGTCACCGCCCTGAGTAGAAACTAACGCCACGTAACATTAAGAAGGGGATTTTATTTCGGATAAGATTTATTTTGGACGAAACCTATGAATGGTGGAACCGATAAACTTGATGAAGGGGAACGACGAACTAGAACTGAAGCGTTATAAATATAAACGGCCATTAACCTATATCACAGACCCTATAGCGTAATAGCAGAGTCACACGTAATAGCGGCGTGGAGCGTTTTATTGAACAAGTGTGCTTTAATTATATGAGGCGTGTGCTCGAGGTTGGTTTGATGTAATTGTCAATTAAATTCGAGAGGTGTTAAGGGTGAGTATGTGTTTTGTGGATTGTCAAATATGGTAAATAGTAGACTACCCAATTATATTATATAATTGAGAGATAGACGTTTAGTGCTTGGTTATAGTTTTGGTACAATATAATGTATTTCTACTATATTCAGTTATAAAACTTATTTGGATACGAGAACTGTAAACTGTACGTTATACAATGAAACAATAATAAAAAATACTGGACAAAATCAAAAGAAATAGCAATTAAGTTAACAAAAAAAAACAAAAACAAAACTACTAAGAAAAGAGAGAACATAGAACATTTAACATTTACAAAATTTTATCAAAATACAAAGAAAACAAAGGAATTTAATAATATATTCTCATAAGAGAGATGTACACAATATAAAAGAAGGAATGAACATTGTGATTATAATAACCCATTGAACTGACGAGAAGATAGGTAACGATCTTTCAGGATGTAGTAGAACATATTGTTTGTTTTAGCTGCCTCCGTAATGCCCGGTATTATAAACTTCGGATAAATAATTAGAAGGCTACTAACTTGTTTGTTTAACCACGACAAACACCACGGCAACAACCAATGGGAAGCCTGGTTGCCATGATGAAAACAAGTAAGTAGTTAACTTACTAAATATAATACCGGGTCTAAGTGGCTATAGCAGTGACATTTCTTTGGCTCAAATGTCTGTTGCATCTGCCTAGTCTACACAAACGACTGTTCCAGTTGTCTGGTAGACACTAGACAGGAGACGAATATTCGCAACAACTTCGGAAACATAATATTATGGTAAAGTTTCAAGAATTTTTATAAACAAACTGGACTTCAACGCAAGAGTCGGTCAACTCAACGCTCAGCCATAAACGTTCGTCAGTCTCCCCACGCGGAGGATAAAAGCGGAGAATCAAGCAAAAGCGTCGAAATATCTATTCCCTCTTCGACGTTCAATTTAAGCAAATTTATTAAAACCATTAGTTATTTGAAGACTTATTTGGGCCACCTCCCTCCGTAATAAAATGGAATCTTGATCAATGGTCGCGCATGGTTCTTCCTATCTCCATATCCTCTACACCGTCTGTCTTGCCCTAACTATACGGGTTGCGGTAAATCATCCGTGACGCTCTCTGTAAAATACTGAAGAAAATTATCCCAACCTTCTACAAATCAACCCATTTTGTTGGAAGTTCTTCCTTCCCGAGGTTTATGAGCTTCGGATCAAGTGGCGCAGGGGTGTCGTGGTAGATCAACAAGTTCTAGGGTAAGTTACCGCATAGATGATGGAGAATTATATAACATTTTGATGGGTTACCAATTGCTATGTTGTCGCTGGTATAATAGATGAGTGAGGCTTTGGCCAATCAAATGTGAGTATTTGAAAACGTAATTCGCTGATTGGCTTCGACTCACTCATGACGTCAGCGCTCACAAGGTTTCTGTGGAACCACTCGTCCTCGTCTGGGCCCGGGATGAGGCCAAGGGTGACTCTGCCAATCGTAAGAGGCAATAAAAGCCCTGTACCTTTCCCCCACAGTGTCCCATTCCTCCTCCCACTTAGTCCTGCCCTCCGCGATGTATATAATGGATCTGTTTCGGAAGACGTCGTCTTTAAACACCAAATAATCAATTATAACCACTTTAGAACATTTCTTTCAATTTTGTTTTGAATTGTCTACAGTTCTACATACAGTCTGAACCACAAATGAAAAATAATTGCCTATTCATTAATAAACTTCACAGTTATTTTTCGTAAATTTCGTTGCAACAAGAAACCTAGAAACAAGAAAACAGACCAAACCATCCCCGACCTCAAACTTCTCTCTCGTTTAGAAAATTCACTTTGTCCCAACTATGTTCATCACCATAAAACGTCGCATGTAAGTGAAACGCTCTTATCTAGCCAAACGATCAAATGAGCGTCTCACGAAATATACACCCCTATCTAAATAATGCACCGCGTCGTTCGTCCGACGCGTCGCGACGCCTCTCACGCACTCATCGGCGTCGGCGTCGGCGTCGGGGTCAAAGATGCGTCGCCCAACGTTTCGATTACCGGGGGTCACTCTTGACTTCCTACCCTTAACCGGAATGACCCTTTACAGCCCTTCTCGTTTTTTACGATACTGAGGGGTAAACCGCGAAATAGGAATTCTTGTATTTCGCCCCCCACCCCCCCCCCCCCCCCTCCTTTCATCCCATCAGCGAGGGCGGGACCTCCCCTTCTGTTTCACCTTCGACTTGCATCAGTGCCTGGTCTGTCACGACCAGATGCCGGGGAGCTCACGTAACTGGGGGGGGGGGGGGGGGGGATCAAATTTATAGGTGTCGTGTGATCGGGTGGTTGCCTAATCTCCAGGAGACGCATTCGTTGACATCAACATGTTTTTATTGCGGCTATATGTAACGCCTTAATTCTGTGTCCGGTATGGACGGTCAATATGGCTACGGATGTGATGGCTCTACCCGTGTTGTGGCAGGGGACTAGACTGACGAGGTGTCGCTTGCACTCGTGGGTATTGTGGTGCTAGAAGACACACGTGGGAGGGGAGGGGGCAGCGCGCGGGAAACGTAACTAAAAAAAAAAAAATGTTATTTTGGAAAATCGATTTAAATTTCACAGATGAGAGGGGTCTTTTCTTCCAAATTCAAAAATATGAAAGCAAATGTTGGTAATATAGAACATCAAAACGTGTAAGTACATCAATCTCCACCTGTGCTTTTCCTTAAACGTTTCTTTTTAAATACATATTTTGATAATATAGCTGTTGAATTTAATTAAATAAGTCACAAGAATGATTCGCGGTGATATATGTCAGCATTTTAGACAGTGACGACGGAAATAAGGAAACAATTCGTTAAAAGCCGAGCAAACTTTTGGTTTTGATAGTCATATAGTAACGTTCAAGGGTATATTGATACTCTAAAGTAGATCACTGGAAAAAATGTTTAAAATCGGTTGAGTAGTTACGAAGATGTCATCAAAAACGCAAACACATGCATTGCGGGTTGCCTGTACCTACTGTGACGTCACTGGTTGGAGAGACCCCACGAACCACGGCTGGCGCCCGCCTTGCGGTACAGAGCGCCACGGTCGCACATCCCTCCTTATTTGAAAGAGATAATTACATCAAACGTTTTTCGAAACCTTTGCGGTAGCCATTACTGTTGTAGACGGTACTTACTGCATTCTCAAGTGATATATCTGTGGCATTCCCCTCTCACAAGCTTAACAGGTTAGGTAATGTATACCATTGCACGAATAATCTAGACCATACGTTTGAGGGTTGCTGTTCTGCTTCTTTCATAAACACGTGAATGACAATAAAGTCGTCTAAGTAACTAAATATTGCTTTGAATAGCAGAACAAAACAATGAAATCAGACACTTTTTGTGATATTATCTCATCCAATTGCAATACATCAGTAAACCCCTGTATAGTTGTACCCCCACAGTATCCCCTGCAACTGTCGCAGGTTCGAGTCCTGGTGAGGGTGATGTGAACGCCTCGTTAAGTTTTTACCTCTCGTAGATCACATTAGCTTCGTTGCATAAACATGACAACGCGATATATTCATCGTCGGGAGGACCGGTAGGGTAACTGATTGCTCAAATTGGTTCTAGGTGTGGGAATAATTTATGTCCTCGCTGTGTATTGGTTCGATACATTTAAATGTGTGCACTGACACATCTATCCATGACATGATACCATTAGGGGTAGATTAGAGTTAGACAGCACGAATATAGGCAGTGGCGTATGCAGGTATATTTCGGGAGGGGGGCTTTCCAGAGTAGGACTGTAAATGGGGCTCCACAAACGACACATTGGAGGGAAGGCGGGGATGCTCCCCCACAATAGCGTTGCAGGTAATTTTTTATAAAAATCTGTATTTCTGAAGTGGTTTTAAATGTGAACGGTGCTGTACGGGATACATTTTCTCCATTGATAATTACAATGAACATCAAATCTACACAGCTGTTTTTACAACCTACTCAGTGATGGAAGAGTATCTAAGATATTATATTTCCAATATGAGTAACTAACTACGTTAAGTACCTACATACTTTCAATATTGACAAGGTCTGAGGAAGGGCCCCAGCCCCAGGTTAACTTTCTGCAGGTATAGCTCCATTAAGTGCCAAAATCACTTGTAGAAAGTCGTATTCGAATTGAAAACATAATGTCGATACCAATGAGTTTAGAACTTAACTTGACGTTGGCCTTCTTTGAGTGTGTGTAGTGGCGACGGGGACAAGCCGGAAAGCTCTCCCTATAGCTTGTGTGCTACTGAGTAGTGGCTCAACCATACCTGGGAAACCATATGTTTTTTACCTGTATGCTGATTTTTTAAATAACACGAAATATGATTCATTTGTTTTTCCATACAAACAATGACATTCTGAGATGTGTTACAATATGTTCCAAGCTGCCATTATCTAATGCAGCCATCCAGACCTAATTAACGCGTTGTTTCCGTGAGGACGGTCAGACGTTTCAGAGGCATCAATCACGAAGGTGTTTCTTGAAACGTCGACTCCAAGGACGTTTCATACCGTATGTTTTCTCTTTGATTAACAACTGTTGAAAATCAATCTTTTTAAGCGAGTTGTTTTCGTAATGAACGAGCTCGACCCAGGAGATCAGTCTAGATAGGACCGAGAAGAGAGGCAGGCAGACGTTCTATCGTACATCTAGCATGGCGACATTTTATTTAAATTTTTAATAGGTATTCCGTATCGTCTTAGACATCGGCGTTTAGCCCCTGTTGGCTTCTGGTCTGGACGTCTTCCGTACACAAAGGGTGCTCGGGTAGGGGTGGGGGTGTGACAAATGCACGGCTGCTGAATAATACATGCGTCTTCTTGATAGGAGGTCCAACCAGCGGCCATCTGCATTCATTGGCTTGGCCCAGGGGTGGCGAGCGGTTCTGTGCAGGCCGCTTCGGAGGAGATTGTTGCGAAATGTGTCTCACTATAAAAATAACGTGCGAAATTAGCGGTTTTCATTAAGATCTTGCGACGCTTCACAATATTAAAAAAGTGATAATTGTGCGCATTGTGGTTTCGTATAAGAACTAAACAACTGAATTCAAAAGTTTCAACTATTTTTATCGTTTCCGGCTAATTAGCAATTAACTGTCAATTAAATAATGTAAATTAACTGTCAGTCAATTAATTGATTTAGATTACCAATAGTAACCCTAATGATTAAAATATATTGAATAGTGATTAAAATATTTTCAATATTTTGAATCGTTCTCAAGATATTAATGACATACGTTAATTTGACGGAACGTATCTAGTGAGCGAAATTTTAAGTTAGCGAATGTTCTACTGCGTGAATGCTCTTATGCACGAAAACCCTAGTGCGCGAATGATCCAGGCAGCGAATATTCCACTGAGCGAAAACTCTAGCCCGTGAATGGTCTAGTTAGCGAATACTGTACTGCACGAAAAATCTACTGAGCGAAAAATTAAGTAAGCGAATGGTCTAGTGCGTGAATGTTTTGGTGCGCGAAAACACCAGTGCGCTTGAATTTTCGCTCGCTAGATATGTAGCCAATTTGACGTACTTTTCATAACGAGACTACCCGATGCCGTTGGCCCAATATGATATTTTCATGCTTACGATATAGTCGAGTTCACTTAATTCTCTTACTTAACTAATTCTCTAATTAACTTAATTAATTAACTTATTAATTAACTTAATTCTCTACTTCTCTACAGTTGTTCCTATACTAATTGAAACAGGTTCATGGACCATTAGGTATAATGTACAACCTTCCGTTGGTTAACCTGGAATGGTGGGCGTGGCTACTTAGGCTTGTGTACTCTACTCAGCGCAAAACTGCATTCTCGTATGTGTGAAAGAATGAAAGAACGTCAGGAATCTGTTGGTTCTCTGTTAATTAGCGCGCGTGAAAGAGGCAGTAGATACAAATCTGAGGTCGGTATGGAAATATTTACGTTGACGCTAGTATATAGAACATCGTAGGATGGATTTAGGTGGCTCGTTGGTCCAGTGTTTAGCATCCCTGCTTCCAATGCAGAAGGTCCCGGGTTCAAATCCCGCTTCAGGCAGAAGTTTTTTAACTTCTAATGTGGATTCAATTCCATTACTTCTTGGCTTAGGAATAAGTAAACGGTGACTTTGGAGCCGTCCTAGCAACGAAGCACTCAATAAATTCAAAGTTTTTCTGAATCGGCCTTGTTGATTCTGGCATTTGTCCGCAGGTGTTCGCACTGTCCAATCACTGATTCATATGTTTCGTATTTGAAATATCGATCTTTGATTGGTTATCGCTCACTCGTCGATGGTGTTCGAAGCCTACAGGGTTGGTTTAGTCACTTTAAATTAAAGTCCCCCACTGCAAATCAGTTTAGTTACTGAGTGGGTAGACTCTAAATGTGAATTTATTTTATTTTATTTATTTATTTAACACTCGAATTCGAAGTGAGGGGAGAACATATTTTGTATGAGATACTCGTCTCATTCTCATTCCATCTGTAAGGCAACTTTAATTTTGAATCTCCGAACTAAGGGCCAGTTTCACCAAACTTTAATCCGGCGATTTTCTGTTAATCGGAGATCAAAAATGGCACCCGGAAGAAGCCACCATGCATTTTGTGTGTAATGTTTGTTGAAACCATGGCAACCAACCTGAGATTAGTAAATCGGCCGCTTAAAAAGTTTGGTGAATTCGGACCTGAATCATACATTGAAAATTAAAATTTTCCTTTTTTCCTGTAAGAAATTGAGTAAAGAATAAACCCACTCAGAACAGATGAACACACTGGTTCAGTGCGATGGTTTGTTATAGATATCTGTTATCTGTTACATCGAGATACCAACATGTTTTGATGTGTGTTGGTTTTTGATTTGATATTCATAAGCATATTATCAGTCTCAAAACCAACTATAGAAATATGGGACATGTACACATAGTTTTCATACAAGGCTATATAGGCAATGTATTTCAAAATATAATACATGTTTACTCTGTATCAGCCTGGGGATATTGTATGAAACGTTTCTAAATGAATGCACATATTATAAATCTAGGTATTTAATCTTTATTAGCGACGTTGTCGACAACTCCACAAGTGCGCCGTGATAAATTAGGTTTCAGCACGATCTCAGGGTTTGGTACTTTTGTGAGTAACACGTCAAATATGTAAAGATCCGTATCCTCCCGGCTGACAGGGCTCAGCCCCCCTTAGAAACAGAGTCTACGCCACTGCATGTCTGCGATGAGTAGGTGTCAGGTGTTAATGGGGCGTTAAGCACATTAATCCTGTGCTTGCAGCTCATTCGTTTTATATATGAACTCATTTGAGGGAATTAACATAAAGTAAACTAATCTGAGCTATTGAGTACTCAAACTAGCACATAGATAGCGCTGCTAGCCAACCTCTTTATAGCGCCATTGATGTCTATCTAGCCATCGCCCTTGATGATTTAACAATAATGAACAATGAACAATTGACAGTTAAACTCCCCCTCATAATATAGTTTATTTTCTTGCGATCAGAATGCATCTAGGCTATTTTGAGTCGCCAATAACGAGCTGTAACTCAATAGGATTCACAAATAAGTAAAAAACTTTAAAAATCTAAATATATGCCTAATCAATGGAGTTAAAATAGGACACCACAATTTAATTCGGGAGGTTACGGGTTTGATTTCTACCACCGGTAACTCGGATTGAGGATTTTATCCGACGTTTTCCTGAGAACGCTGGGATTGCATATGTCCTCAGACATTCCTTCTCAACTACTCAAATATTCTAATATGCCAGAAGGAATCAACATAGGTAAGAGAGCACACGAGGTCTAATTCGGGAAGTCGCCAATTCGATACCTGCTACCGGCAATCCTGACTGAAGGTTTTTCCGAGGTTTTCCTCAGTCACAAGGCGAATAATGGAATTTAGTTATATTAACAGCCCTTGGACATACCTTCTCAACTATTCCAAATACACAGTATACCTAACGTGGTTTACAGCAACCTTGTGACTGCCTACGTCATAGATAATTGAGTCGGAGCCAATAAGCAGGTGGTTTTTGCAAATACTGATTTGGTTGGGGGCTGGACAAGCTTCGCTCATGTATGACGTCAGCATCCACAAGGTTGCTGTGAAACGACTTTAATTAGTCACCTGAAGAGGACATTAATTGTTTCTGGGCAGTTTTTCTCCTTAAAATTATTAGTATTAATCCTACAGCAGACATACCCAGGGAAAATTATTTGTATTATTACATTCCTATTCACATATAACGAGACACAATACAAGCTACAAGGCCCAAGCTATTTGTCCGTGCATGACTGTACGGATTGGGAACCTTGTTGAGTGATGTTTGTCTAAAGGCGTAACCCCCGAAACATTTAGCTAAGCCTCGACAAAGACAACATGTCATTATGCTACTGTATGTTCTAGCAATTAAATATGTAAAATATTGTATTTTCTAAAGAGCTTATCATCAGTTTCTCTTTCTTGATCCCCTCGAGTATTTTCAACTCTGGCCCCGACTGTTAATCATATCGATGAGTCGACGTTTATACTACAACGATTCCTCGACGTTTCATCAGTTGTAATGCGGTGATCGTACGATACAGCGGCTAATGCGATCAGGACAGTATTAGTGTTGTGATAAGAACAAGTTTGTCTGTGTGTGAGTACGCGTTGCCGTACCGAGGGCGTTGTTGCCATATGTGACACTGACAATAAATAGTATATAACTTTTTGTAGGATTTCATTTCGTCCAGATTTTTTCGAATGGATTTATTTACGTTATTAATATTATATACCTGTTGTGCTTTAAAATACCTTTTTCAGTTTAATCGGCAATATTTATTTTGTACTCGGTACGACAAACATTTTATTTTTCCCAGGGTGACTCTGATAATCGTAAGAGTAAGAAATAAGGACCGCCTATTTCCCCATTCCACCCATTAACCCTTTTCAATATATTTTCCCCTTCCTACTTGTCCCGTTCCTCTAATATTCTTCGACGTCTTATGACCTAAGTTGTCGAGTATAAGTCGCTTAACACCGAATAATACATAAATAATTACATAAATACAAACATAAACCTGTATGAAATGTAATGTTACGGTATAAGCTTAAAATATGATCCCAAGAAAGTTGCACTTACCATCTTAAATAAATAAATAAATAAATAAATAAATTCACATTTAGAGTCTACCCACTCAGTAACTAAACTGATTTGCAGTGGGGGACTTTAATTTAAAGTGACTAAACCAACCCTGTAGGCTTCGAACACCATCGACGAGTGAGCGATGAAGAATGTTTTATGTTGATAATAGTAATAGTATAATAGTAATAAATAGTAATAGACAAAACTACCAGAATGATCAATACAAACCAATGGAAGCACCCCACATAACGAGCTAAGCTTTTGTGATGTATAGTATTCGTATATTTAGTATTTACTGCTAGATTTTCTCTTATAAATGTGACGTAATAAAACCTGTTTGAAATCGCAGGGACGAATTTGAACTTACAAACAAAAATTCCCTGATTTGAAATCCATGTGAAAGGTGTGCAGCCTCTTATACAGAAACTAACTAGTTTTCTTTAGTTAATATGGAGATGGAAGTTGTTATATTCTCTCTCTAAGGGTCGGTATCACAAAGTTTTAACTCAGATTAGTTGTAAGCGGAGATTCTCTACAAACCAACACAGCGACTGCCATGCATGAAACCACATGGTTACCTAACCGAGCTTTGGTGAATACACCTTTTTCAGAATCGATCTAGAACCCTTAGATCTAGATCTTAGCTTAGCTAATCATCTTACATTACTATTACATATACATTATATATTATTACATATATATTATTACTTATGAATTTAATTGACATTCAATTTCCCGACATAGATCTATCCTTCACAATCTGAAACTGAACACTTAACAAACTCATTATAAGTGCAATATCGAATTCACTATTATTAGAGATACGTCTTTTTAACATTACATTTCAATAAAATTAGCATTCATTATTTTAAATTTAGCGTTTTGTAGCAACAATCTCTCTTTTTATCAACACCTTGAATATGAGGGGGTTTCTTACACTTTTAATAGAAAATTATGTGCAGATATTTAAAATCAATTCAAAAGCGTTGATTTCGAATAAGCGGGCTGTGACGACACAGGTCGGACAGTTTCATTGTTGTCTTTCTCTGATTGGCTCACATTCAATGCTTGTCTGAAACAAAACACTGTGGAGTGACTATTTCCGTATTCACAATGTTTGCTTGTGCTGCTTTTGTTGCAAATGTTTGCTTGTGCTGCAATTCTTAACTAAATCTCAATAGGAAGAGAACACCTCAAATACCAATAGGTTGTATATTACAGTATTTGAATTTTGAACATCCTATTTTTTTTTTAGTAAAAGTAGCGCATTTTCAAACATACACGATACCCATTTAGCATCTTAAACCTGAATCGCTAAAAAAAAATGGATCTCTAACTATTATATTCGCGAATACGCTTGAACAGATTCGTAGAAAATCGCATCGCATTTAACCTCCTAGTCTAGCGAGTTATCGATCCCACTGAGCCTAGATTGGAAATCACCGCCTCGTGTGCAAATAGACATGTTAATGTGATGTGCGGATTGTCCGCATGGAGCGCTGTAATTGCATTCCTCGCCTCAAGATCTCTCCCGGAAACCCAGGCAATATATTGTTTCTTGTTTGCCGCCAAAAGACATTTCAACGGAAGCGTTGTGACGTGTGACGGTGTGACGTGGGTCTTGATCTCAAACACGGAGGAAGTGTTAATAACGTGAGATTTGTTGTTAGAATCGTCACTTTGTAAATGTTCTCCAGTAAAGACATCCTTATGATGTAGGATAACAGAAGCAAAGATACTGGGTTCGAGTCGCGCTGATCCTTCGTCTGCATATATTATTAGTTTGTTTCTTTGGAGTCAACTAAAGCCGCATTCACATAAATGACTTTTGGTTATTGACTATTGACTATTGACTATTGATTATTGACTACCCAAAGAAAGATATGAACACTACCCAACTAAGTTCTTTGACACGTATGATCTGCCACCTAGAACAAATGAATCGAACTGATTGACAAACAACGAGCTGTCAAAATAATAAAATTGCAACATTATGAAGAAAACGAGGTATGGCAATAGTAACTGTTCACCAGTTAAAACGTTTAATGATGGGCTTAACCAAGTTGTGAAGGTTTTGTATGTTTCTTGTTTCTTTTGAAGATTTGTTTTCAAAATAAGAATATTTTATTGTTTGACAGCTTCATAAAAATAATAAATAAATAATATTCGCCGGAAATAGTGAAAAACAAATATACACTTAACAGTAATTGAGTAGTGGTATTGACTTCCGTTGCTCCACATTCATTGGCTGAACGCGAACGTTCTGATTGGTTGTGACTATGACTTTGAGATATTTTCAATTCGTTAGTCAATAGTCAATAATCAAAAGTCAAAAGTAAAGTTGTGTGAACGTCAGCACGTATACGCCTATGGTTCAATTCGCTTAATCAATAGTCAATAGTCAACAGTCAATAGTCAATAGTCAACAGTCAATAGTCAAAAGTCATTTGTGTGAACGCGGCCTAACATCGCACGAGTATATTTTTAATAATACGTTTGAAGACACAAGTAGCTTGATGAGCGTAAAATTCAATAGGTACCAAAATCTTGGTATGATTCAGGGCTAGATATTAGCAAGATATACATTTATTATCAAAGAATGCAACATTTATTCTATTTGGATAAAATGAGACGATTTAAATGTCTCAAAATTGTCCATAATTTGATCCAAACATTATACTTTCTTAATTTTTTTTTTTAAAGATTCGTACATCCTATCTCCCCGCATGACTACACAATGTTGATATTGATGCTACTTTTGGGTTGCAAGCTCTTATATCTGTGTTGACCACTCAAATTGGTTAATCTGACGTAGCTTTAAAGGACTATTTCCCCTCGTTGAGAACCTATTTGCCAATAGATATGACTTGTTTCTCCCAAGCGTCGTAGCAAAGTTCGGCTGTGTCGGACTGACAGAACATTCCTCTCACGATGACGACTGACTGACGCTTGTTCACCATTAGTCCGGCCTATCGGTGTGTGACTCAAAATACCCTTATCTACCGTCCGAACAGTGTTTGTATTTGTTCGAATCGATCTCAGACGAATGAAACGACCGATCGATCGATCACGACTTTCCTTTAAGCGTGACATGCAGGTTCGAATAGTTGCGGAGATCGTTCATAGATAGCGCCACTACCGTAGCTTCTTGTTTAGTTTGAGTGACGTCATCGGCATTGTTGACGTAATATCTGAGAGTGGACGGGATTGAATTCATTGTCGTCGTTTCCTTATCGAAATGCGCACCCTCGCTTGCTATGGAATTGGTTTGTGCATTTTATGTTCCATGTGAAAAAGAAATTTCTTGATCCATAAAGGGACCTAGAATCATGATACAACTCTGAATTTTGCCTTTGCTAAGAACTAACGTTATCTTGTGCTTTGGTCATGCTACAACTTCCATTTCAAATCCTCACTTATAACACTTTACTGATTTGTAACCAACAGAATTTAAGCCAGTGAAATGAGAAGCTATCTTCAATCCAACTTAGATAAATACATAAAATCATAAACATTATATTATTTATGATATTTCTCCTTACAATTGATATTTTTTAGTGTATCATTTTGGGATAACGTTTAAGTGGTAGTATTGTAGGTGGTAGGACTCTACGTTTGGACATTTACTTCATTGTTATTTTTAGCGAGAGGGAGAAGTGGGGCATAATGCCTTGGAACCTCCACAGATATTTCTTGTATTATGTAATGCCAACGATTTCAATCAATAATATCAAGACCCATTCTTCTATACTTGCTCTGGTGTCCATATATCCATTATATATGTCCATCAAAATGTGGGTATGTAATGTATACTCGTCTCAGCCTAAATAGGGGGGGGGGGGGGAGGGGAAAGGTCAAGGTTATCTCATAAGGCGCGAAAGCTGATTACTTTTTCTCGCAAACAATATATTTTACAATGTGTACAGACAGCTCGGTCAGAGTTATTAAGAGGTAACCCGAGCCTGCAGCCTCACGTCACTGCCATCAACATCGCCAACTCCGCACAAAACAATAATTCCACACAATAAAAATTCCTCCATTTCATTTTACCAGAATTTATAAGAGCTATTATTAAATTAAAAGAAATATTTATCCAGATAGTATAGACGACTGCTATATTTAATGGCGCGGTGTGTTTTTTGTGATGGCGTGCAGGAGGGTATTTCTACTAAGTCGATAATACCAGGTATTTTAGCCGTAATTAGTCGGCTGTTCATCAATCATGCCATACAACACCGTTGAAGGTCTCGTCGGATGCGAGAGCCGTCTCGTTGGACGCGAGAACTCCTTGAGCGCAACGAATCTTGACAAATGCTCAACCAGGGAAGGAAAAAACGAAATCCTACGCTTTGTTTTGAAAATAAATCCATTGCGCATAGGAAATTAAATGGGGGATTAAGGATGATGCGGACTGAGGAGTAATTGAATGGATGGGCTTTCCACAATCTGAGTGATCAACGTGAAGCGCTGGTTTATCAGTTGTTAATAACGATGCTGTTTTGTTTTCACTACAAGCAGGTATGTATTTTAATTTTTTTATTTTAACGACGTACTCAACGCTACGTTTTAGCTTCTAGCCGCATCTTCAGCGTAGGTACACGGTTTAACATATTACTTTATAGTTTATAGATAATCAAAACTCACTTGCGAACTAGTGGCTGGACACACAATTATTCACATTAGTGTAGCCTACTTTAGTTGCCAAGAGTAAACTTACGCCATACTTTTGATCAGTGAGCAAACACACTTTGGTAAACTTTGTCATCAAGTTCTTTGACAAAAACTAGTAACTGGTTGTGTAAATAACAAAACTCTTGTACTATCATAGTTTGAACGTGGAAACAGAATAACAAGCACATGTTATCTTTATGGTAATATGCTCAGAGTACATGTTTTGTCGATAAAGTGTTGGCAATGTTTATGTATTGGTAGTAATGTTACCTCAACCCTCTAAGTACGGATGATCCCCAGGTAAAACCACAAACACAAAGACCTTAGGCTTTCAATAGCGCATCAAGACTCAAGCATCCCTCGTCATTATCAATCGATCATTATTAATCTCGCCAATAATTAGCCTCGTTAAAAACAAACTAACCCCATGATCGATAGCCGCACATGCGCACAGGACCCCGTGGCACAATACTGATACGAAACTTAATCGCCTTAAATATTACCGGCATACGTAACAACATAATTCCATACCCAGAGCTCGTTATATTGTCAGGATCATTTTAAATATCTCCTCGGAACTGAATTTATATAGGCAGCGTTATTGTTGTATTATAAGCGCTAACCTCCAGCAACAATGTGGATGCGTTGAATATTATTCGGTTTAACCTTGAGCGGAAATAATTACCTAATTAAACTCCACAGGCTTGTTCACTCGAATCAATCTGCATCAGTGACGGACCAACAATTATTTCCCCCCATATCAATCATGAGATGTGATTCTTTCTGGTATTATTGTTATTATAAAGTAAAACATTAAACGCGTCAAGGAAAGACGATCCAGCCATGAATTATAATCTTCAATCCTAATGCGTTTTTAATAATTTCAATCATTAGTTAGGTTGTTGTAGAACGTTGGGAAGATCTTTGAATAAAACGCAGTTTCGACTACTACTGGCGTCAATGTCAACAACCCGGACGCCCGAAGCTAGGAGGCGGCACCCGGACTCGAGCGAGGGCACTTCTCTTGTGGAGCTGGGTTTCAAAACCACCCCCCCCCCCCCTCCCCCCTCCCCCCTCCACCTCCCCCACACTGTATTAAAGCCCAGGAAAACAAAGAATTACAAAACGTGTATTTTATTTTACACAACTCTGAAGCATTCGATTTGATTCTTTGGTATTTAACGACGTACTCGACAGCTTAGGTCATATGACGTCGTCTGAATCAGTTCAGTTATACATCGCGGAGGTCGTCATAAGGGGCGTTCAGCAATGGAGGGCAGGGCCAAGTGGGAGGAGGAATCGTAACTGGAACAGGGAGGGACGGGGGGGGGGGGCTTGACAGGGTATATTTTTGTCGTTCTTACGTTTGGCAGAGTCACCCGGGCCTATGAAGCATTTATAGAGGCGGCTCAGCGCTAACACGCCAGCTTTTAATCCGGAAGGTACCCTGTTCGATACCGGTCCCTGGTAAACCTGACTGAAGGTTTTCTGAGGTTCTTATCAGGCAAAATGTAAATGATGGGCTTGAGTCCTACGAACAGTCCTCAGACATTCTTTCCCAACTATCCAAACATTCCAATATGGGTCCATGTGTACAGCCATGGTGTGTCCCCTACAGCAGTGATTCTTTCGAAAGAATAATATTATGATTGTTGTTATTATTATTTGACCATCACCAACGCCATATCTCTTCTACTCTTCTACGTTTGCGAATCATGCTGTAAGGTGACCTACTACAAGAAGCTATGGAACTCGAGCCCTGGTCCTTCAGCCGTCAGGCGGGCATAGAACCCGCTGTCAACACAACTTACCTCAAGATTCAAATTAGCCTCCTTTAATACTGGACTTGTTAAGTTCGTTTGACAAGACACAATTCCCGACAACCGTCTAATTTAACTGTCTACTTTAATTTGTTTACTTTTTAATTTTAATTAGTTTAAACACTTCCTTAAATCCACCTTTGGGTTTTTTACTGAATTCTTAAACGGTGTTTTACATCCTCTAGTGTTCCGTGAATTCTGTGGGGAAAATGTGAACCAGCTATTGTTATTTATGACGTCACTAAACGTTCTAGGTGCGTGAAACATCTGCGCATGCGCCACGCGTCTAGACCCAGTGACGTCACTAAACGTTTTAGGCGCGTGAACATCTGCGCATGCGCCACGCGTCTAGACCCAGTGACGTCACTAAACGTTTTAGGTGCGTGAAACATCTGCGCATGCGCCACGCGTCTAGTTCCAGTGACGTCACTTAACGTTTTAGGCGCGTGAAACATCTGCGCATGCGCCACGCGTCTAGACCCAGTGACGTCACTTAACGTTTTAGGCGCGTGAAACATCTGCGCATGCGCCACGCGTCTAGACCCAGTGACGTCACTGAACGTTTTAGGCGCGTGAAACATATGCGCATGCGCCACGCGTCTAGATCCAGTGACGTCACTGAACGTTTTAGGCGCGTGAAACATCTGCGCATGCGCCACGCGTCTAGATCCAGTGACGTCACTGAACGTTTTAGGCGCGTGAACATCTGCGCATGCGCCACGCGTCTAGACCCAGTGACGTCACTAAACGTTTTAGGTGCGTGAAACATCTGCGCATGCGCCACGCGTCTAGACCCAGTGACGTCACTGAACGTTTTAGGCGCGTGAACATCTGCGCATGCGCCACGCGTCTAGTTCCAGTGACGTCACTAAACGTTTTAGGCGCGTGAAACATCTGCGCATGCGCCACGCGTCTAGTTCCAGTGACGTCACTAAACGTTTTAGGTGCGTGAAACATCTGCGCATGCGCCACGCGTCTTGACCTAGTGACGTCACTAAACGTTTTAGGCGCGTGAAACATCTGCGCATGCGCCACGCGTCTAGACCCAGTGACGTCACTAAACGTTTTAGGCGCGTGAAACATCTGTCATCATCAATATAAGATATTGATATTATGTTGCACACAC